>PVJA010022369.1:7600-34457 GCA_004027025.1 Myocastor coypus
TTTACATCTCTGCCTCTTCTCCCCCTCCAGCCCGCGCTTCCCTCATATATAGCACTTCGCCCACCAATCACCATCGCTCGCACAGTCAAATCTGATTGGTTACTACATCGGTTGCCAGGCAAAAACAGATTACAGCTAAATTGCTTTTCGCCGCAGGACAACCCGGAAGCAGGAAGCCGGCGCCATCTTTTGGGAGCGGTTCATGCTGAGGCCCTCAACAATTTAGCTCTTGTAATCTCAAAGCCCTCAAGGTAGGATGAAAGATTTCAGATTATAATAAATGGGACCAGGCTGGGGAAGATAGCTCCGTGGCACAAGTGCCTGCCTGGCAAGTGCAAGGTTGTGAGTTTGAACCCCGGTCCCGCAAAACAACAAAACAAACAAACAAACAAATAAAATAAATGGGACCACTCAGATAGCTTAGCAGACTAAGGCATCTACTTAGGTAGTGCGCAGTGGCCGGGGTTCAATCACCGTTGTGCCATGCCAGCCCAGTCCCCGAGGTGCGCTGAGACATGGAGAGAGACTTGGCATGGTGGCACATGCCTGTGATCTCATCTTGGGAGGCTGAAAACAGGAGAATCACTTAGTCAGATCTATGTAGTGAGACCGTGTAGAATCTGTAGCAAATACATTAAAATAAATAAATGAATAAATAAATAAATAGTATATGCATATATATAATTTTTATTTTTATTTTGGTACTAGGGATCAAACTCAGGGTCTTGCACTAGCTAGAAAGTTGCTTATACTGCTGAGCTATCTCTCTGGATATATATATATATATATATATATATATATATATATATATATACAAATTAACTAACTCATTGTCATATGTAATTGTTTGATTTTTAAGTAAAATTCCATGGTCCACCCTATCTTACGAGTACTTTTCTCTAACACATTTAAAAGTAGTAAATAATTTTTGAGTAATTTTTAATTGTTCAAGTAGTTGCTCTTACTCAGTTTTTGATTTATTTTCATATCATTTCAAATATTCCGAAAAATTTCAAGGACAATAAAAATCATCCCACATCTTGATTCTGAAATCACTAACATTTTGTTCTCTTTCTTCCCCATTCCACTATCAGAACCGTTAAGCTACTACCCAGGAAGTAGTCTATATCTGCATAAACATTTCATCAGTCCTCTCAGAAAGGAAATCAGCATACGGTATTCCCTTGCCATTTCAGGGTTCAGCTTTTGGGGACTCACTGTTTAGCAGATTTTCAAACGCTATTAACCTACATAATTTATTGCAGAATTTTTCATAATATTGCAGGATTTTGTAGTACTGTATAATATATGGATGTTGTTAAAATTACATAGATTTACAAGTTTAGAAAATAGTTACGTGACAGGCTTGGTGGGCACGCCTATAATCCCAGCACTTGGGAGGCTGAGGCAGGAGGATCAGTGAAAGTTAGAGACCAACCTGGGCTACAAAAATGAGCTCAAGGGCAGGCTGAACTGCACAGTGAGACCCTGTCTCAAAAAAAAAAAAAAATTCTAAATGCTTCTAAATAAATATTATTTAAAAAAAGAAAATAAGAACATTAGAAGTGTTTTTTAAATGTGGGAAAGTTTTATAAGACAGTGGGAAGGTTTATGCATATATATATATTATGCATATATATATATAATATGCATATATATAATATATATATTATGCATATATATAATATATATATTAAAATAAATATAACATCACTACTTTGCTGAGTTTGACTTACCTGAGTGGTGTCTATAACATAGCCTCTGTGATAAGTGAGGGACCACTGTAATAGCACACTGCCATTCTGATCAAAGAATTCAACTCAGAAGCACTGGTTGCTAACTCTGTGGATTTATTTGCTGTTTTTGTTTCTTTGCTTGTTTCATCATTTCTGGTCCAGGAAACAACTTTGCATCTTGCATTGCATTAGGCTGCCATGTCTCCTTAGCTTCTTTCAAGCTCGAGCAGGTCTTCGCCCTTTTCTTTCTTTATAGTGCATTTAATTACACAAAGTACAAGGGCTCCCTGGGTAAGCTGGCCACCATCTAGGAACCAGCTGCTATTACCAGGCTGTATTCTGAGCTTGAACAAAATGGAGTAGTATACTCTTCTCAGACATCACATGGAAAGACAAATTACTGTGGCCTATCCCCTTGCTCATTATGTTAACCTGGATCACTTGGGCAGGTTCCTGGCTGCCAGATTTTTCTATCATAGTGCCTACTATGATTTATTTATTTTGTGAGACGATGTAGTAAAACTATCCCAATAGCCTCTTCATAATTAAAATTCAGTCAAGGCATCCACTAGTAACTCCAAAATTAGCTCCACTTCTATCCTGGTTAAAAACAAACAAACAAGAAAACAAATTGCATGTGGGTGTTTCTGTTTTTCCAGATTAGATTAGTGCAATGTCCTTTAAAATAGTTCTTCTGTTCTTTCAGCATGTTTTAAATCTTCTTTGACCATTGCCTTATTTGGGGCACAATGTCCTCTATGTCCACTTTCGATGACGCAGCGCTAAGACCCACTGTTTGTCTGAGGAGCCCTTACTTCTTCAGATGGTGGGTAGCATTTAGAAACAAGGACCACGGCCACTGCTCGGTGTGGCAGCACAAGCCTGCAGTCCTAGAGCTCTGGGAGGCTGAGCTTGCAGACAGAGAGTGCATGCCTGGTCTCTTGGGATTGTTACTCCTTAGGCGTCATTGTTTATTGGACTTCTCAGCAGAGGATGAGGAAAAATATTCTATAAATCAATGCAGTTTTACTTATAAATTTGAACTGAAAAGCATCTGGTCCCCACCTCTAATTCTAATTAAAGACCTCAAGGGTTTTTTATTTTCCCGCATTTTTTAATCTCTTCTTGGCACACATTATTCTCAGTGTATGTGCTGGTTTCTTTCCTGCCAGCCTACTGATAGCTCCTTAGATATGCAGCCTCTCTTGACTCTGCCATCGCTCCCACCTTCACAGCCAGCTCTGTTACGACTGCCTTGTCTGATAGCATGCTGTTACGTCCCCTGCCGCACACAGAGCCATCCTCTCCCCACCCCAGTCCTGCTTTCTCCACCATTAAGCACGCTGTCACCTCTATGCATTCCACCCCCTCACTCCTTTCAGAGATTTGACAGTTGCTATATTTTAATTTTCTACGTGGCAAAGAATGCTGGCTTACTGTGAAAAAGAGCCTTGCGCTGTGAGTAGTGCCAAAAAACCTCTCTGTAGCTTGAGAAATTAAAGATGATTTTAAGATGACAAAAACAGCTACAATTCAGGAGAGGCAATGAACTTTCGCCCTACAGTCTCCAAAGTTACCAATTATCTTCTGTTACTCTGTCCCACGTGCACACTTCATTGATCACCTGTCAACAGCACTGAATGTCGCTAACCATGCTTCATGGGAAGCCTTTTCTTGACCTCCCATGGCACGACTTTCCAAAAATCAAAGAAAGCTCAAGATTTCCCCAAGCAATACAACGTGGTGGGAAAGGGGACAGCACGCTGAGGATGACAAAGTGATTCACATTAATTAACATGACTCAATCCGAAGGTGCAAGAACCTAGAGGCAAAATCAACAAAAGAAACCAACTAGTTTAAAACAGCTCTTGATTGATTTAAAGAAATCACTGTCCAAATGATAGGATTTATGTCAATTTGATTTTTTTTTTTTTTTTTTTTTTTTTTTGTCTTTTTGAGACAGGGTCTCACTGTACAGTTCAGGCTGGCCTTGAGCTCACTTTTGTAGCCCAGGCTGGTCTCGAACTTGCACCAGTCCTCCTGCCTCAGCCTCCTGAGTGCCGGGATTACAGGCGTGCGCCACCAGGCCCGGCTTATGGCAATTTGATTTGATATTTTTTGCACCCTTACCTTTGAAACTATCATGTATACAGTATGTTTTATGTAAGTAATTCACTTTTGAGACTTCTCTTTGATTAAGCTTCATCAGCTCAGCTTTTATTAAGATGTGTAAGTCAGGTTCCATTTCACCTGGTTGTCACTGGATTAAATTAAGCCTACTGTCATGGAGCTCTGCATTTGTGTTGGTCTCTGCGCTTATCTTTTCCCTTTTCTTCACTTCTTAAAGGAAACCCAGTGAGTGTGTTTTGGAATCCCGTTTTATCTCTTCTCAACTGGGGAAGTATGCTACTTTGTGTGGTTTGTTAGTGCTTGATCAATAGATTTTAAAACACATTAGTAAACTATACCAATTGCCTTAGAACAATCTTACCCATTCAAAACCTACACAAAAACTTCATGAAAGTCTAATATTTAACACAATCCTCATACTCTTTGATATGGTGCTGTCACAGCTTTGCTTCTCCATACTTACAAATTCTATTCTATATTCCCCAAAAGTTAATAGTCCTTTGAAAAGACTTAAATTGAAAAGATCATACACATAGCTTTTCCTAATAATCCGTATACTTCATATCACTTTTACTTTTCTAGATAGTCTTCATGATTAACTGTTTAAGATTTTTTTACCATATTTTTCAGCATGTTTTTTGGATGTAAAGTCAGTTTGTATTAGTCCAGATATATTTTTGTTTCACCTTTAGTTGTGAAGAAGATTCTGTATGGTATGGAATTCTATATAGCTACAGGTTTTCATGTTTTGTACTTTTTGTTCTGTTTTGTAGATTTGCTACTCAGAGGTTGTTCCATTATTTTCTGCCTTCTATCTCTTCTGATAAGAATTCAGCCATAGGCCTGCTGTTGTTCCTGGCATGTGCACCACTCTGTCTATTCTGACTGCTTTCAAAATTATGTCTTTATTTTATTGATAGCAGTTTTTCTATGACGTCCTTATGGGTGCTTTGTACTTATCCCAGATCTGGTTCACTATCTTGGATCTGTACCTGATACACTTAATTAATAGTAACATTCAGCCATGTACTGCATTCAAATATTTCGGGACCGTTCTTTCTCTTTTCTCCCTCTAGGACTGTCATTGTATGCACACCAGCATGTTTCTTTTCTTTCTTTTTTTAATGCACTTGGTACAGGGTCTCTCTACATAGCTCAGACTTGTAGAGATCATCCTGATTTCAGCCTCCCCGGTGCTGAGATTTCAGGCATGCGCCCCCGTGCTCAGGCTGCCAACTTGGTCCATATTACCGTTCCAGGTCTCTGATTCTTGTGCAGCCATTCGCCGATTTCTCTCTTTGTATTTTAGCTTCTGTCACTGCCATGTACAAGTTCAGGTTATCTCTTCTGCTCTATTGAAACTGCACCTAAACTTCATCCTTCTATATTTCTTGTACCTATCATTTGTCTTTATAATCTCTGCTTCTTTGCTATTTCTGTAAATGTTTTGTACTGTTTTACTATATCTTTTACTATATTTATCATGAAATAAAATTCTTATCTGATAACTTTAATACATGCAGTATCTCTGCGACTATCCAGTGTTATGGTTTACATCTAGTTGTCACCCCAAAGCCTCATGAAATCATGGGGCATGGCTTCTATAGATTGAGACTTAATTCATGATCCCTGGGATTGTGTTTTAGCACTGATGGGATTATGGGTCTGAGTAAGGCTGAGACTACGGGTGTGGTCTAGGGCCGATACCCTAAGGCAGAGAGCCTGAATGTAATGTAAAGAGTGACAGAGAGACAGACTAGAGTTGTTGCTGTTACTCTCTACTGCCCTGCTTGGTTGGCTACCTCTGTCATCATGCTGTTGCTGTTCTGCTGCCATGAACTAGATGCTCTCTGCCCTGTTCCACTCAGCCTTGGGTCAGTGAAATATGGACTGAAATCTCCAGTTACTGTGAGCTAAATAAACCTTTCCTTCCTTCATTTTGAGTGTCAGGTATTTGTCCCAGCAATGATAGAAGAGTAACTAAGACAGTATGTCTTCATTCTTAGATTGATCATAATTTTTACATTGAGTGTCAAAATTATGTATAAAACTGAAGGTTCAGTAAATAATATTTATTACCATGGATAAGCATGATTCTATTAAGATGCAGATGCATGCTTATTTGTTGGAGAAATGGTGATATAGTCTGCTTTATACAGAACTAAGATTGGACTTCGGGGTAGTTTCCATTAGATTCAGTTTAATACAAATTCAAACAATTGATGGCAGAATAATTTTTGCCAGCTAGACAAGGCTTGACTGCCGGATGCTCTGTGCAGGCCTGCCTTGCAGAAAAATTTCTTCCTGCCCCTCCCTGCAGAGCTTCTGTACTAGAAGTCCTGACTAATCTCATCATTTCACTGTTTCTCAAGACCAGAATGACCCTGAGTTGGGATAATTCAGCTCAACTTCGGCCCATGTGGTGCAGATGTGCCGTATACAGTGTCTCAGTTCTCTTACCTCTGGTTTATAACATGTACCTGGGCAAGGCCCCCGAGAAAAGGTTGTGGGAATGTGCAATTTCTCCTTGCTCTGAGGCAGGATTCTCAGACATGTCAGCACAGATGACCTCTTTCAGAAAATCTACCTTTGATTTCCTTACTTCAACAAGGGGGTAATTCTCCCCTCCCCTCCTCAGCAATGACAAATCCATATGAATCTATTTTCTTAGCTCGAGTTTTTCTTTTTCTTTTTTTCTTTTTTTTTTTTTTTTTTGAGACAGGATCATCTTGTTTAGTATAAGCTGACTCTGGGCTTGCTTATACAGCCCACTCTGGCCTTGAACTCACTACAGTCCTCCTGCGTGAGTGTCCTGAATGCTGGGATTACAGATGTACACTGCCATACCTGGCTATTATTTTTGAAGAGAGGTTTGTTTTTTTCTGAATTATAGTTTATTAGATTTCTTTGTGAGCTCAGTTGTCTGATGAAAGTTTTAAAAGGATAGCTTTGTAGGTTTTCTGGGTGCATCTCATCAGTAGATTAGACATAGTATTCTGCTATTCTGCTAAATAACAGCAGAATTTGCATGTCTTAAATGGAATATTGGAAAGCATGAACACATCTAATTTATGTTACAAATGAAACTCATCCTGGATTATTTTAAACTTTTGTGCTGAACTCATCTGAATTGATGAAATGAACATGAAGATTTGATTGAGCATTTTAACCTCCTAAATCGTTGCTGAATTATAAGATGAAAGGTGAAGGAAACATGAAAAAGACTGCATTTATATAATATTGATTGTGCTCATGCCCTGAATAATACCTTAAAAATTAAAAGAAAGTGTTGGCTTTCTTCACTTTTTTGGGTGTTCTTGATTAGCAACTTAAAATAGAAAGCCTAGCAGTTTTTAGGGCTTCTAAGAGGAATTGATTACAGATTTTTAGTCAGTGACCGAATTTTCCTAAAACATAAAGAGGAAGAACTCTGAAAGCTCCTGCAAAAGCATCATTTAGTGACAAAAACCCTCTTCAAAGTCGAAGATAATGCAGGAAATGGATATGAATGCTTTGATCAAGATAGCAGCGCTGTTCAGAAATGTGTAGTTTGTTTCATCTGCTAAGAAAAAACCCCTGGTGGTCAGCCTTCTATTGTAAATAAAATGACGTGGCCGCCCTAAAACCATTGTAGCAGAAATCACACTGTCTGAAAGTGGAGATGATTTCAGAAACTGAATTGCCACAGAATTGTGGCTAGAACGTACCTCAGAGATGCCACAGTACTGATAGCATGATGGAACGGAACAGGGAAAATGACTGAGCTGGAGCCTCACAGGCCTCACACACTATTTGTAGCATCAAAATAGCAAGAGCTTTGGGATGTGAGGCCGGTTGCTGAGCAGCAACTAAATGAGTGGCCAGAAACGTGGAGGCCACTGTGAGACCACAAATTGTGGCTCACAGGAGAAAGAAAAATCTTCCCTTGTGTTAAAGAGGTGACAGGATTTCACAAATAACTGCTAATAAAAACTACTACTTTGTGGAGAGGGAAGCTAAGGTAGGAGCAAATGATAATGGAACTGTTTAGAGTAAAACACTGTTTGCAAACCTCCTTTAGTCTAGGAGATCTGCAGGAATCCTCCTGTGCTTCCTATTTTAATTCTCCCTGAGGTGAAAAGAAGAGGGTCGTAGGGACTACTTTTAGAAATAGTCTACAAAAAGAAAACAGTCCAGGGCAAAAGAATCCTTTAGTGAAGTCCTAACTCAGACTGGAGTATGGGGAATGACACTCTAGTGGCTTAACTTAAAGTCATTGTGCTTACAGCTTCTGAGGAGTAATGGTAGTAAATGTCTCCCTTTCTAGAAAAGCTCCTGGAGATGACACAGTCCTAACAGGACATTAATTCTGTGAATGTGCTCTTAAGGTGGCAGATGATCACAAATAATACAGTCATGGCAAATCAACAAATTACCTCTAGGACACTGCAAGTTGTATTGTGTCTCAGGCTGACGCATGGAAAGCCCTAGTAATAATGACTCTGCAATGAAGACCAAGAGAATGGAGCGTGAACCCAGATATAGATGAGGATACCTCTGAGCAGAAATGTTAAACAGCATTTGATTACATAAAAAATTTAACAGGCATTCATTGCGCCAAAACTCAAGTGTTGGTGAGGCTTTGTTTGTAGAAAAGATGGATACAACTTGGTATACTTCACCATAATGAAGATTGAACTGCAGGGATGGGTTAATTATGGCTTCTTGAGGAAAGGGAGAGAAAAACGTGAAATGTAATCAGAAATAATCTTTCCAGCATGCATACTTCTCATTCACATCTCTCAGGGCAGAGTTCAGGTGTGTGTGTAGCATGTTTGTGTGTGTGTGTGTGTGTGTGTGTGTATCATGTCCTCAAGGGCGTATCATCCAAGTTTGCAGGAGTGAAGAGGCTAATATTGCCTAAGATTCAATAGCTGATGGAACTGAGCCCAGACTGAAATACCCACATGAGTAACATGAGGATCTTGCTGATGCAGATTCAGTGAACTGTATTTTATTCTTTCATGTAATGCAGGGGTCTCTATCTTGTGACCCATAAAGAGAATCACACTGACACAGACTGAGGTAAGTAAAAGATCCCAAATTCCTACCTAATGTTAAAAACCATACTGCTCATTCTTCTAATTTTAGCTTTGCTGTGTTTCATTATTTTTGTTTTGTTTTGTTTTTTGTTTTGTTTTGCAGAACCAGGGGTCGAACTCAGGACCTTGCTCTTGTCAGGCAGGCACTTGTGCCTCTGAGCTGTCTCCCCGGCTCCTGTGTTTCCTTTTTTGACAAAACATTTCAACATTAAAGATTTACTCATTGTTGAATTCCTGCCAAGGAGTCACTGCTGTAGTTAGAGACTTCAGAATGCTAACTCCAGGCTTCTTCATTTCCTAAGGTAACCCAGGACTCAAGCCTCCTGGATAAAATGGAACCATGAAAGAAGACAGTGCTCTAACTTGCCTCCTCTTGCTATGAAGTTTGTGCAACAGTATTACATCTCTGGGTGCTGAGTTATAAAGTTTACAAATTATGTGATGACCACTATATTGATCCTGGCTATTATTATGTTTAACAACTATTTTTTGTAAAGAAGCTTAATATTAAAACTTGATGATAACAAATGTAATGTAAATAATGGATCAGAAAATAGAGCATGGAGCTACGAAGTCCCTCCAAAGACTGGATTCATGCAAACAGGACAGTTTCTGATCTAATGCATCAGAAGAACATAATTTCACCTGCCGTAGGTGTTAACACACATCTGAGTACAGTCAGCTTCTCCAGATGCTACGTTCAGCAGGTGCTTCCAAAGGCTGCATGTTTTCCTCAGACTTTTGCATGCGCAGATGTTACTGCGCAACATCTACCCCTCTTTTTCTGCTCCTATGCCTTTAAGTGGAGCTCTCTTCTCGCTAATATTCATTTGCATAAGGTTTGTTTGAAGCTCTGATATAAAAAGGCATCCACCAGTTTAACATTCCCAGCCATTTCTGCATAGAAATAGTAACAGGGCATAATTTGTAATCTGTACAGGAGATGCCCTTTCTTAGACATACTTTTAATTTATTTAATTACTTGCTTATTTATTTATTTTTCAATCCAATAACCTTTTATAAACTGGTATTCTCATGAGAACCAAGCCTGGGCAGTTTTATGTATTACAACACAGGTTGGAAAATTAGGTAAGCATTTTCCCTTAACTTTTAAATAGTCTCTGAAGTCTAGGGTAGGGTATATTTCCCAGACTTTAGGAGTGACTGGAACTATATCATTTAGAAACCAAGAATTAAGGAACTGTCATAAGGTTTTCACTTTATTTTTACCAATTAAAAATTGTTTTCCTAAACCAAACAAAATAAACTAAATCACTACCTGCAACCATCATAATTTTATTTAAAAATATGCTGACAGCAAATAAACAATACAATATAGAAACTATGTAGTCAATTCTTTCAAAATAAAAGCATTCCTCTTAAAGCTGAATGAAGATAGCTGTATAAATGTTTTACTGGGCCCCGGCAGGATAGCTCAGTGGTCTAAAGCGCCTGCTTAGGAAAACTTGGGTGGCTTCAGGGACCACGGTTCGATCCCCAGCACCACATGCTGTGCCAGCCCTGCCCTTGGGGTGGGCTGAGCTGGCCATAAAAATGAGTGAATAAACAAACAAAGGTTTTGAAGCAAGAAAAAAAATAAATAAATAAAATTTTAAAAAATAAATGTTTTACTACTTTCTGCTTTTCTCTTTTCAGTTGTGCGTCTTTTGCTTATATTGAAGCTGATATTCTTCCTTTCTCTTGCTCCTCACAAATCTCAATCACACTACATTTTCGGACTTGTGCATCTGTCCCAGGTGTACCCGCCAACGGATGATGAGACTAACCTGAGGACTGTTTGATGTTTTACTTTCCCATGAAACCTCCTGGTGGTAGATGCAAGTCAAACACCTCCCTAAGTTTTCCTTATTTCCTATTCACTGTACTTTATAGGCTGATTTTTTTTTGTTTTTTTCTGGCCTAAAGAGCATTGGTGACCTCTTGTCTCTCAATTATCCCAATAGATTAAATGCTTATTGTTGTAAGTTATGGTATGACACAGAATCCAGCAGAAAATAATGTGTTTAGGCAAAGGCAAGTTAGCATGGAATTGATCGTGCCTGAGTTCAGGCAGACAGTGAGTGGGAAGGCCAGGTGGATGAAACAAAGAGCAGCGGGCTTTTACAGTGTTTGCATGATTAGGCAGGAAGATCTCAGTAAAAGCTCAGTGATCAAAGTCCTCTGGATGTCTCAGGCCTTAGTAAGCAAAGTCCTCAAGGAGTCCGGTGTGAACGCCTGGCTGTCTTTAGATGTCCTAGGGCTTGTGAGCGTCTGTGGTCCATTTCACCTCTTTTATGATATCATGTGTTTTCCTGGAGTATTGGTATTGAGTAGAGTACAATGCCTCTGCTAGCAGACAGACAGGTGGGACATGTGAGAGTAAGGTTCAAATTATGCCTTAAAACTATTGCATCTAAAAAAAAAAAAAAAAAAACTATTGCATCTAGGGCCAGCCAAATAGCTCGGCAGATCAAAATGCCTGATTAGGCCGATGCAGGGGCCACGGTTCCATCCCCACTGTGCGGTGCCGACCCCGCCCCCATGTCTTGCTGAGACAGCCATTGAGACTGGGTGTGGTGGTAATCCCAGCGTTTGGAAGGCTGTGAACAAGCAGATTACTAGGAGTCGATCTAGTAGTGAAGCCCTGTATTAGAATACAAAAAAAAGTTTCATTTATTAGCATAAATTATCTTTTAACTTCTTCATAAATTCATGTGATGTCATCTTCATCTTTTCACCTTCACTCCCAGAAATCTCCAAGAGAAACAGAACCAACAGTGGTTCGGCTTTTACCCTGCATCTGCCTTTTAATTTCCTTCAGGCCATTAGAGATCAGAATGCTCACCTTCATTAGTGTGGGATTCCACATT
Organism: Myocastor coypus; assembly: GCA_004027025.1. Classification (NCBI taxonomy): domain Eukaryota; kingdom Metazoa; phylum Chordata; class Mammalia; order Rodentia; family Myocastoridae; genus Myocastor; species Myocastor coypus. The sequence goes on from PVJA010022369.1 coordinate 19,418, forward strand.
CTTGATTCAGTTCCCTGATTCAAACGCATCTCTCACACAAAGATCTTCAAAGATATGCTCAAAATATTCTTTTACTTGCTATCTGGCTATCTTTTATCCTAGTCAAGTGGACACATAATTGACCGTCAGAGTCAAACTTTAGAAATTCGGGTAAAATAATGTGAATGTCTTTCTATAAAAATGACCTAAATTTGTGCCTCTTCATTCAGATGGTTTGTGTTTTCCATGAGTGACTTACTCTGTGTTGCCTCAATTGCATGCTTATTTTCTCATTTCTCCTGTTGTACACACTCCCTTCACTCTGCCCCTCCATGGATCTGAAGCACTGCACTGCAGTAACTTATCTGCCTGTAACACCCATTCACAGTTGCCAGTAGATAACCTCTGTTTATCTTTTGTTCCTACACCACAGTAACTTCTATGAATTGTTTTATCTGTGATTCCTGCACCCGCTCCATGAATCTTTTTCTTGGTCTCCTGTCTAAATAGGTGCTCTTTGTGTGTTCTGTTATAGTACCTCACAACATGGAGAGCAAGCAGAGAAAGCACAAGGTCATGGACACTTGCATCAAAAAATTAATTGATGCATCATTTTACTGGCTCGATCCTTCGAGCAAATTTTCTAAGTGCTCTGAAACTCAACTCCTTTACTTGTAAAAAAAAAAAAAAAAAAAGTCCCAGTAGTATCAAATGTATTTAATAAAATAATATGTAAGGAATGCTACTTACAGTGTCTGCCCCCCCACAAAAAAAAAACATTCAATAGTTGTTAAATTTTATTGCTAAGCTAAATTGTGAATTTTCAAATGTTGATTATATGAACTTATGGGACTCTACTAGAAATGTTTTACTTTCTCCATTAAACTGTAACCTCTTCAAAGTACAAACTGTGGTTTCTCTCTATATCATTAGAGAAACAGCCAGGCAAACTGAATTGTGTTGGCTGAATTAATAAACACTCTTATACCTCAAAATGTTGTGACTTACAAGAAATTAGCTTATATTAAAAAGACACCTGAAACAGTGCCAGCAGTCTTCCTATGCATTTTTAGGTTTCTCTGTGGATTGTCTTATGAAAAAGGAAAACGGATACACAGAGAATGCTCTCTGGGACACACTTCTTCCTCAGGTCGGATATTCAAATTAGTCTTCTGCTGTCAAGCGCTATCATAGCACCATAGACTTCTCTAGACTTTTATTAGAAAACTAGAGCAGCTTTTTATTTTGTTTTATAGGCAGTAAAGTGTTGCTCTATATTTTTATGGAATGTCATTTCTGATCATCTTGTTAAATATATCACTGTAGTCATTAATAACTTGGCTTTGAATAGTTGGTTGCCAATGGCTTAAACATAAACTATTACTTCTGAGTTGTTTCCCTATAGAGATTTGAGGCTAAAGTAGGTTTTGATATCTGAAAATAGCACACAATAAGCCAGTAAAATATTTAAAGGCCAAAGTACAGCTGCAATGTGAATAAAATATTATTAGACATGTCCTTGATCTTTAGCTTTATTACAGGTTGGAGACTTTTAATTTTTAATAAAATTCATTTTGATGACAGATAAGATAGACTGTTCCCAATGGTGGTTAACATCAAAGAAATGATATAACATGCCTGACTACTAAACATAATGATATGATTAATTCATTGAATTAATTACTTCTTTTGTTGCATATTCATGCATTTTATTAAGAAAAATACCCAGAAGATTACTTATCTATGAAGAAATATAATGAATATAAAATGAACAAGATGTTGAATTTTTTTTAAAAAAAGAAAGAAATTAGAAGACAGGAGTATATGCCCTCCCAGATAATGCTGCCTAGCCTATGATTTATAAACTGAATAAAAGGGTTAAATATATGTTTAATTGTAGGGAGAGGGATGACAAAGATTGTTATCAGACTGTCACTTTGCTTGGTAGCACATAGAAATAAATATTGTACATGTCAGCTTCTTACTTGTAAAATATATTTTTTCTGGTTTATCAAGAATGACAGTAGAGTTTTTTAGGCCAAGTGGTAGTTATCTATCACTTCCTCTTTATCTTCCCCAATTCTCCTATTGAACTACTCACTAATATAACTGATGAAAAAATACAGATGCAACAGCATTAGGAAAGGAGTGTGTGGATTAATTATCTTCCAGATCCGAAAGGTTCCCTGCTCAGAGCTGGACTGAACTCTGAAGCACAGCTGGCACTTTCAGGGAAAGCATAAGAAGACATTTTCATTTGGGCAAGCCTACTATGCACTCTTTCTCAAAGATAGGCTTGTAAGAGGGACAGTTATGCATCACTAAACTAAAAGGTACATTTTTATTTGCTTATTTCACTTTCATTTTTTTGTTTTGTTTTTTAAAGATTCTTTTATTACTTTGCAATTCTCTTCCCAAGTGATACTCTAGATGAGCTGGAGATTATAACATCCAAATAATGCACCTGAATTAAAGCAGATAAAGAAAGTAATAATAGATTACTTGCTACAATAGAAAGTAACCAATTGAAACACCACTGAGAAAAGTGAGAAATGTTCTTCAGTTTCTATAGATAATTTGGTCTATTAAGGGGCTAAAACTTTACTATTGAAATTAGTATCAACTAGATAAGAATGGAAATTAAGCACTTGAAATTGGGGCACTTTGACATGAGTTCTAAGTTTAAAATGAACATCAGACTGAGAAAACCCCATACTTAAAAAACCAAAGCATCTAGCCAGTATGTTTCATATTGATTACACATTTTATATATTTTTGTTGAGTAAAATATTAGCCTTATTATAATTATCCTAATTGTTAGTATGGCTAATAACATTTTGTTTACATATATATCTTATTCCTATACCTTGCATTACATTTCCATTTAAGACAAACTTGATTTTAAAAATTATTCCCATAGACCAGTGGTTTTCAACCTTTCTAATGCTGTGACCCTGAAATACAGTTCTTCATGTTGCGGTAACCCCAAACCAAAAAGCAATTTTGGTCGCTACTTCAAAACTGTAATTTTGCTACAGTTATGATTCAGAATGGCTTTGGGTGACCCCTATGTTTTGGTCGTTCGACTCCCGCCAGGGTCGCAACCCACAGGTTGAGAACCGCTGCTATAGAGGGCTGGGGAGATAGCTCAGTAGAATAAGTGCTTGCCTATCAAGAGCAAGGTCCTGAGTTCAATCCCTGGTACTGCACAAAAAAAAAAAAAAAAAAAAGGAGAGACAAATTTACTTCTGTAGAATTTTTTCGGTCATATGGAAATACATTCTATGTGTCGCTAGAACATTAGACAATAGAATATGGCTATCATTTTTTAAATTTATTTTTATTCTTTTGTATTTTGAAAAGGCAAAGCTAGATTTAAAAATACCAGATTGTTGGTTAATAATTGTAGATGTTTAATTTTACCATTTTTCTCCTAGCAAAAGATAATGAATGGAGATCATAAAAAATATTGTCATACTCTTTATCAACATTAGCAAAGCGAAGAAATCCAATTGGCATGCAATCTAAGAAAGCATGAAAAATCTACAACCATAAAAAACATACGAAAACAATTCATATTATGAAAAAGCTAAACCATTGATTGTACTCCTGAGGTATAAGAAAGAGATTATCTCAGGAGCAAGAGCACATTTTAGGAAAATTTTAATTTGCATTCCACACTGAACTAACAAATAGAACGTTAATGTTAAGGGAAAATTTAAAACAACGCAGATGTGTTCTAGAAATTCTTAACAGTATCTCAAAATAATTCTAATGGGAGCATAGAGCAACCAGGCATTTTAAAAAAAAACTGGTCAGAAAAACTATTTCAGTTCACAGTTGCTATAGGAAAGAAGCACAACTAAGTCTGAATCTGACTGGCTGCAGTTGGTGTACTTACATAGTTTCCTATTTCAGGAATATTTCGAAGTGATTTTCCTCTCCAAAGTTGTCATTGGATTTTATTCCCCATTGTGAGGCATTAAAAGGGGGAAATTACATCTGACTGCAGGAGATAATTAAGATTAGATTAAGTTGTTGTGGTGGGGCACCATGGTCATACACTAGTGACTTCATAAGAAGAAGAGCAACAGACACACATGTGTCCCTCCCTGCCTCTTGCCATGCAGAGGTCTCTTACTATGCTGAAGAACTCTGCCAGCAGCCATCAGCCCAATACCAGCTGCAGCGCCTTGGCATGCAGCTCCAGAACTGTGAGCCAGAATGAGTCTTCTCTTTGTAACTCTCTCAACACATGTTATTGTGTTACTAGCAATCAAAAATGTAGTAAAGTAGCATACTTTCTCAAAAAAGAGTGGCATCCAGAACTTTTCCAATGACCTGACCAAATTAATTTATACACAGTTGCATTTAATGTTTAAGCGATATTATACATAAATATGAATATGCATGTGTTTATATCACGTATCTAAAAAGAAATGCATACATATCTTGAAACATCTCCATAGCAACACACAACCCCTAAAGATAATAAATCTTTTTCTCTGAAGCTAAGAAGGAAAAAATACTTTCCCCAATGAATCCTTAGCAGAGTCAAATTACCCTATACACATATTATACCCAAAATAAAGCATTAAAAAGTACACTAGGTAGAAACATTTAGAAAGTGGGTGTAACACTTGAAACACCAAGAAAACAAATTAATCAAATTAAGATCTCTAACAATGACAGAAAATAGCCATCATAACATTTCTCAATAATATTAAGTTCTTGCCTCTGTTGGTGATTAGTTCTTGAAGTGGTAAGACAACTCACAGGCATAAGCACCGGCCTGTGAAGCAATGCAAGTCTCCAAAACCAGGCTTGGTGGCACATGCCTGCAATTGCAGAGCTGAGGAGGCTGAGACAGAAGGGTTGCTATGAGTTTAAACTGCGTAGCGAGACCCTGTACCAGATAAACAAACAATGCAAAATGAAGTAACACCATAAAGTAATGCAACCAAGGCAGATATCTTAAATATCTTAAGTTTAATTTTCAGGTGTGCTATAAATCTGAAAAGTCACACTTGAATGTAGCTATATACAGGCCATACAAACACACATGCACATATTGTACAGATGGCCCCTGGTACACACTGTTTAGACTTATGTCCTTCAGATTAGTGCTACTAGAACTATACTTCCAGCATTAAATTTTGAGCTTCTACTAGGCTTGCAATATACTGGCAGATAGTGTCTTGAGAACCTGAGAATTGTGAGCAAATTGCATCTCTCAGTCAGGCAGGTGATCAAGAGGGCAAACAACCATGTGATACTGCAGACAATGCACTAGGCTATGCGGTGCAGTACCCCAGTTGTTAAATCAAGTGCATGTCCATATCGTGTGTACAGGTAGGCAGCATAGATACACAGCGTATTATCTGATTTAGTAACCAAACTAATATTTCTTTATTCCATAAACACACTTTTTGTGGTAGAAGATCTCCTTCTCTCTCACACTGATGTCTCAGGCATTCAAACCCAGACCATATACCAAATAAGCAAATAAGATTTTTGAAAGTATTTAAGATAGCAGTTTAAAAATATAGCTTTGTGTAAAGTCTTAAACAAAACTCCTGTAATTATTCACTAATATATTTCATAAATCTTTCTCATTGTTGAAATACCCTTCAGGTAAGAACATAATAAAATTGAAAATATTATATAGCATATTCAAAATCACTTATGATTTGCACAAATGGTTATGAAAAATGAAGGAAATAGCTTGTAAATGACACAGTGGTCTACAATTCACCTTTATTCTAGGTTTCAAAATGTTTGAACAAGCTTGATTTTTCAAGTTTATGTCAATCTTTTTAAATATATGTATGATATTAAAAGTTGTTTTATTTACTATACCTGTCAAAGAGTCAAGTGACATTTTTACAATATTTACAATACTTTCTAGTCAAAAGGTTTCATGAAAATTCACTAAAGAGTGATGAAAACATTAAAATTCAATGAAATAAAAGGACACAGAAACATTGGAATACTCATGAGTATAGATGAAAATGAGACATAATTTTTTTAAAAAATTTATCATTTTTCCAATGCTATGTTAGGTAATCTATTTATCTATCCATCAATCTATCAATCTATCTACCTACCTACTTATCTATAGTTTAAATTTCATAACAGGCCTTTGTTAAGAATTATTTTCTTCTTTTCACAAGTGAAAACATGTGGAGGTCCTAATAGGTTCTTGTATTAAACAGACCAAGTATTTTGCTGTACTAGTAAGAAGTGGATATAGCATTTGAACTTAAGGGGTCTCTGGAGAAGTATCTACCTCAACCTAGAGGTTCTGGAAATGCACGTTGCTGGCCCCACCCTGCAGAGACTGAAATGGGAACTCTTGTGGAAGAGCTCGGCAATCTGCACTGCATTCAGCTCTGCGGGTGTTGCTGGCGCTCATCTGAGGGAGCCATTAAATTTGGCCATCCCGTGGGTGCTGCGCTGATTAGACAAGAACTAAGTGGAAGTTTTTAGAATCATTGAAAATCTGCAAGCCTGTTTCCTTTGTTAACTGCACCCTTTTTACTTAAAATTCACAGGACTCTGGAGGATTCAAAAGATGGGTTTGGATGCAATCTGTAAAGCATAATAATGACAAAATTAGCCGTTGCTAAGGAAATGAATGTCTTTATACTTTGCAAGTTTGTGTTCATCTTGTTTTGAGGTAGAGAAAGTTCCTTAATTTCTGATTATCTAAAATTACAGCTTTAACTTGCAATTTAAATTTTGAAAAATTATCACTGAAAGGTTGGGTGGAAAAACAGGAAGACTGGATCTTGATAATTATATTACTCTACCATTTCCTGTCTTCCTAAGGCCCACAAAAACTATGCACAAGAGATACTATAACACTTACCTTACGACCTTTCTTGTTGTTTCATTGATTGTACTACAATAGAGTAATGCCCATTTTGGGTGATAGGCACTGCTTTCTGCTCATCTTCTAAGTTGATGAGTTTTCTCTGTGGGGCATGATTTATTTATAATGTTATTGTTATTATGGCTTATGCTTAGAAATACCCCCAAAAGTTTCACTCAGTCATAAGCAGGCTTCTTCTAGGATTTGATGTATATGATATTGGAATTAAGGGTGCTTGCTTACTAAATTAGTCCACTGATTGGTTTGGCATAATTCTGGGTAGGATGAAGTGTGCTCTACCCTGGTGTGTGTGCTGTTTGCCCTAAGGTTGGGAAGGCTGGATACAACATAAAGGGACAGAACCTATGACTGGCCACTTAGTGCCCACTACTCCTGCTTGCCTTTCTGTCTGACTGCTCTGTGATGCCCTCTGCCGTGCCGCGCTGCTTGAGAACCAGCCAGTAATGAACTGAAATCCCTTCAAACCATGAGCTACAATACCCTTCCCTCCTTCCACTTGCAGGTGTTAGGTACTTTGTCAGCAACTAGAAAACTAACTCTGAGTGCAAACGCAAGTCTATAGCATGAGCCCTAGCAGTGAGCTTCTCCACGAACCCAGGAGTCATCAGGAAGCAGGAAAAAAGGGACATGCTTTCGGTTGTTGATAAAATACATTTGAAAGGAATTTTTAAAAGTAAGGATCTCCTTTATCATATCCAAAAATCACTTGTAGACTTAGGTCTGATTTTCAATTGAACATTGAAATAATTTTAGTAACATGCGTATATACACCAATACTTGCTGACTTTAAAAAAAGCATTTGGAGGTTGAGCTTATTCTCACTTGTTTTTTCTCAAGGGGTTTAGAATCCCATTTGTTTCAGTTTAAGTGAACCTATGAGATATGATCAGAAATATGATGGGACACTGAATATTTAAAAATTACAGTAAAAGACACAATACCATTAATATTTCCTCAAATATTCCATCTCAGTTCAAGTGCATTTACTCCATGCTTCTTGCCTCTTTCTGAAACAGGTCTGGAAATGCGTCTTCGTGAGCATCTTCAGTTACACCGTTCTGGCTGCCTTGCTACCTGAATCAATCCAAATGATTAGTCTTCATGTCTTTTTAACTTTGAGAAAGAGCCGGAAGTCACATGTTGTCTAGGAGGTCATGTGGACATGGACATGCCGTAATGTTCTGACAAGCCTAACTTTCTTCTGTGTGACACTAGACAGTAGCTTTACTCTATTTTGTATCACAACCTGCCCAGACAGAAAACAGCTCTACAGAGCTGCTTCAAAAAGTGACAAGAACCATGGTTACTGTAATTTTATTATTATATTATTATTATTATTATTATTATTATTATGGCTCAGTCTGCCCTGGAGGTGGGGCTGGCACAGCATGTGGTGCCAGGAACTGAACCGAGCTGACTGAGGTTGCCTAAGCTTTCCTAAGCAGGCACTTTAGACAGCTGAGCCATCTCGCTGACCCTTGTCACTTTTTATTTAAACACATGCATCACGTTTTAATGACATTGTATGTACTAATTCAGGAAATAAAAGTATAATGTATCTCACCTGCAAAATTAGATGTGATTTTAAAATCATTCAAATTTCATTTTCTTTTTGTAGTCAATAAATATCTTCATTGAGACCTTAGGTTTTACTTATTAAATTTACAGTTCAGCATTTTATAATTTATGTGGTTCATGTAAAATTGAAAATGATGTTTGATTTTCTGTTACCATAGTTCTATAACTCTACACGTACAGGGTTATTTACTGTAGTCCATGACTGCCACTTTACTCAGCTATATTATTTCTCATCATGATATGTTATTTTCTTCTTTAATAACACAATATATAAATGTACATTTAGCAAAATGTACAATTTCATTATGAGATGCAGTAAATAATGAAATTCCAATATAAGGAATTCTAACAAGATACTCCTGGGTTTTGATATCATATAACTTAACTAAAAGTTACTTAGTTTTGAACATAGGACATCCTGTATGCTCCCAGGAATAGGCAGAAATTGGAACTATTGAAAGAAAGGGAGTTTCACAAGCTGGCTTAAACCATGTCTGCAGATTAGGAGTCTAACTGTACAAATCCACGTTGTTAGTTAATACATTAAAGGCACCACAATATTTCTATTTAAAAAATTCTACAAAAATTAAACTGCATTGCAGTATATTGAAGACCAGTTTTATATGGGGATATTTCCTCTCCATTTTAATGCATTTTATGAATAACTCAAAATGTATTTAAAATAGATGTTTCTTTTTTGACTTACATTAGTAAACAGTAGTAGTTTTTACTGAAAGAGGCAAAATTCATAAGAGCTGCTGTCTTCTTTTCACGAATCTGTACCATTTAGGATGAAAGTATTGTCACTATTGTGCTGCTACAGAAACAATAGGGGCTGTCTATAATTAAAATAAAATCTCCCATTTCTTGTAACATGAAAAGAGCATACAGGATTGTGAAATTATACTACTTCATTGAGCTGTTTCTTCATCTGTAAAGTGGTATAATTATAGTAATAGAAAATGGACTGGAAAACATTACAGTTTCTAATAAACATTTGCATAAAATTTCACAAAAGTTATGTACTTTATTAGTCAGTTTATTTATTTTCCATACAAATATTAAAGCTACCATTTAGTTACTTATATATTATTCATTTGCTCATTATTTTCAGCTTGAAATATCAAACAGTATTTAATAAATGCCTCAGGGTGCCTACAGCTATGCTAGCCAGGAGATTCACAGATTCCTTTCTTGCCACATACTTACAAGGCTTAAGAATAATGAAAAAGCATAATCCAGAATTCGGTTGAGGTTTCTGAAGGCATACAGAAATTTATCAGAAAATATTTTCTGAACATTGTGAGAATTTGTAGACCTGCACTTCAATTTGTTTTTTAGGGATTTGAAGCCCTACCTGGATTAAACAATTAATTACGGGGACATTTCAATAAAAAAAATCCCCTGCTACTCACTTATGATGGATTATAAAGTGTTCTGTTCTTTGCAAAAGTGATTTGTATGTACTTTAATTATTATAATATTCTCACAGAAAGCAGTGAGGAAGAATTATTAAATCCTAAGTAGTACAAAGAGAGATTAATCTCTATATTTAGACATTGTTTATACTTGACAGCAAAACTCTTTAACAATCAAACCAATATAAATAAGAGAAGTAATATTTTCATTGAATTGCTTACCTTGAAGATCTTTGAATTTCTCTTGAATGCTATAAACTTGAATATGTGAAATATTTTGTTGGAGGAGTACTTGGATATAAAATTAAAACTTCAAATTAAATACAACCCTTTAATGATACAACACACACACACACACACGTCACATACACACAAACATTTGGTGCTTTTGTTTTAAAAAAAATCAAAAGAAAATGTTGATAATACATATAAACTTTTCATTAAGTATATCTTCTGTAGCATGGAAACATGCTATGAAAGATATACTTGCTTCTACCCTTAAGTTTTACTTCTTTCTTTTTTTATTTTGGGGGACTGGGATTCAAACTCAAGACCTTGTACTTGCCAGACAGGCACTTGTGCCATGGAGGTATCTCCTCAGCCCCTTAAGTTTTATTTGTAAAAGCTGCTAATATTCAGTTTCTTAATTAGGATACTAGTTACAAATGTGCGTTCAATTTCTGAAAATAATAATTATTATTATTACTATTATTATTACTATTATTTTAGTAAAGGGCCTATAGGGTATTCAGGTTCTCACTACTAGATGGGACTCATAGTGATCCACCTGTTTACAGCCTCCCAAGAACTAGGATTATGGGCCTGCGCAACCACACCCAGACTCAATCACCCTCTCAGAGAGCCCTGGGGGCAGGGCCAGCACAGAAGGCCCAGGGATGGAACCCCAGCCCCTGTGCCTGCTTGTAGGTGCTTTAATCAGTTGAGATATTTGGCTGGCCATTGAAAATAGAAATTATGATACCATGTGACATGGATGTTTATATATATATATATATATATATATATATATATATATATATATATGTATGTATATGTATGTATATCTCCAGTAAAAAGATATGTAAAAATGTCCAGGTTCATGTACTAATTAAAAGCAATTTAAAATGCATCTATACATCACTTAGATTTTTGAATGAAAAGTTAATAAAATAAAGTGGTTCTGCTTTCACTTTTAATAGTTCAGTTTTTTTCACCAAATCTCACTTATCAGTGTCTAATCTCTCAGTTGTCAAATGAAGAAATGGCCAATGGTTGGTGTTACATTAGCAACTTTCTCAGAACAAGACCAACAAAATGTATGAATATATAGAGAAAGAAGTTTATTTAGGGGCTGGGGCAATAGCTAAGTAGAATAACTGCTTGCCTGGTAAGTGCAAGGGGCTGAGTTCAATACCCGATTCCAAAAAAGAAAGAAAGAAAGAAAGAGAGAGAGAGAGAGGGGATAGGGAGGGGGAGACAGACACAGACAGACGGACAGACAGACATAGTCTCACCTCAAGGTACATCCATAAGGGCTGGCAAGATAGCTCAGTGGTCTAAAGCACCTGCTTAGGCAACCGCAGGGACTGTGGTTTGATCCCCGGCACCACATGCTGCATCACCCCCACGCTGAAGGGAAGCAGCCAGCCATAACATAAATAAATAAAAAAGAAAAACAAAATTTTAAAAGAAAGTTATTTAAAATAATGGCTTCACAAGACTCTGAGGTTTGGGAAATCTGGCAAGTGGGACACCCCAGAAGAGTCAAAGTCACAGTGTAAGCCTAAAGACAAATCAGAAGCTGCGTGCTTCCGTTTCTGAGGAAATCTTCATGCTGCCCTCCTAAGTCTGACTGGATAAGATCGATATGCTTTCCAAAAAATGGTCTGCTTCTTTCCAAGTCTATTGATTTGAATATTAATCTCAACTCAAATATTTGCAATGACATTAAGCCTGGTGTTTGACTAAACAGATGACCCTATGGCGTAGATGACACAGGAAATTAACAGATGGGAGTTATGAAGTTGGTGTTGTGCTTTTTCAGATTGGTTACTTGCCCTCTATTCAGAGCAAATGTTTAACTAAGACTGTCTCTGATGTTTTTAGCTTTTTCAAATGCCCTTCAGGAACAACTGAACACACATTCCATGACCCACGGAATGCTCTCCCTGTGATGGCCAACCTCATTTAGAACCCAATCTTTATTGGTGTTTTTACTGTGTAATTATCTGTTTTAAATGCAACTAATTTTCCATTTGACTTTCTCTACCTCTTTCAGAGTTCATCAAACAGAACTTTAAATGGTTCTTATCTCCTTCCTCTCATTTGCTAATATTTGGTCCTTAGGGCATCTGGGAAGAGGGAAGTAAGGGTTGATCCCAATAAAATGATTTCTGCTTCTGCTCACTGAGTAGGACATCTCCTTTTTCTACTTATGTGGGTAGGGATCACATCCAGGTCCACTCACATCAGACTGAAGAAGACACACATTAAGCCTTTTGAAAGTATCCATGAAACATCTCTGAAAATGCTTAGTGTTATAGTTTGGAGTAAACTATACCTCAGTCTTTATAGAGTTTAGAGTAAGTGACATTATGCAATTCTCTAGTGTAACACCTTGCATAAAATCCTCTGCCAATCTATCACAATACAAATCATGCAATGCAAACAGAAACACTGAAACTACCCAGGATTTGGAGGCCGATTTATTTACTTTTATGGACACTAATCAGGGCCATTCCCAGAATATCAGGCCCTGATCCCAGTAGTCTAGGATTTATATAGTATAAGCAAAAAGAAAGTACAGAAGTAGAATGACCTGATAATTGGGAATTGGTTCTTCCACTGTGTAGCATAGTGATCAGCTATGCATCACAGTAAGCAATTACTTCTAGGAGACAGAAACAACCAGAACTGGAACAGGAGCTGTTGCCTAGGCAACTAAGGAACTCAAGCATGTTGGCTAAGGAGGCCATTCTGCTACACTTACAAAGTAGATGTGGAGGAGATTTAAGAATCATGTTTCTTTTTTTCTTTTAGTAGCTACATTTTTTAAGGTAGAATGACAAGTTGATAACTATGGCATCTGTCTTAGTTACTTTTCTCATTGCTGAGACAAGGACTTCACTCTTAAAGGTTTACTGTAGTTCACAGTTTATAGAGGTTTGAGTTCATATTTGGTTCCAAGGCAGAGGGTTAGGCAGGAGATATCATAGAGGAGAAACAGTTCTTGGCAGGCAGAGGGCCGCAAAGCAGAAAATAGCAGGAGCATCCCCCTTAATGCCTCCATCTAGAATATATGCTCTTGGAGGATGTGGGGCAGCACTCACATCCAGAGTGAGACTCCACTAACCCAGCATCACATTTTAATCCCATCATTGCAGAACCTAGATTTTGCCATCTCCAAAAATCTATCTATGATGATCTATGAATGCCTGAGACTTTGATGTTACATCTAGACCAAAAAATATAACAAGATCTAATAATTATTCTCTTTTTGTTCTAGATAAAACTTTCTTAGACATTTGAGCCAATACATTCATAAAATTAGTATTTTGACTGAGAGTAAAAGACTTCAGTTTTTCCCCGTTTAGAATTGTGTTAGTTGTTGGATTGTCATAAATGGCTTTTATCAGATTGAGGTAGAGGCCCTCTATTCCAATTTCCTGTAGGATTCTGAACATGAATGGGTGTTGGACTTTGTCAAAAGCCTTCCCTGCATCAGTTGAGATGATGATGTGTTTTTTTCGCTTTGCTTCTATTGATATAGTGTGTTACATTTATATATTTGCATATATTAAGCCATCCTTGCATCCCTGGGATGAACCCTACCTGGTCATGGTGGATAATCTTCTTGATGAGTTGCTGTATTCTAGTAGCACGGATTTTATTGAGAATTTTTGCATCTATGTTCATGAGGGAAATTGTCCTTTAGTTCTCTTTTTTAGTTGCATCTCTCTCCAGTTTTGATATCAGTATCATATTTGCCTCTAGGAATGATTCTGTGAGGATTTCTTCCTTCTCAATTTCATTGAAGAGTTTGAGGAGTATTGGGATTAGTCTTCTGTAAATTTCTTGTAGAATACAGTGGAGAATCCATCAGGTCCTGGGCTCTTTTATTACATTTTGTATTTCATTGACTGTTATTGAGCTATTGAGACATCAAATCTAACTCCACTTGGTATGTTTCTGAAAAGCAATGTTTTGCCATACACATCAATGCAAAGTTTATCTATTTATTAAACCTAGAAATTGTGATGTGTTTCATTAAAATTTGTCTTAAATGCCACAAAATATCTTCTTTCTTTATCAGAAAGGACTATCCATAATGTTTATTTCTCTTCTGGGTACACTGCTAGAATACCAAAACAGCTTGTATGGAAGTAAAAGAATGTTTTATGTCATAGTCTATGATATAGGAAATCCAACTAGAGACAGGAGCAAGAGAGAAGAAGTCAGAAAACAAACACATATCTTGTTGGTTTTATGGTACAGAAAGAAGACAGAAAGCCAACTGTAGTTAATATCAGTTGAAATGAAAAAGATAGACTCATACCCAGCAAGTACTGGGGAGCATTTCAATGCGTTGTGTAAGTAAAAGAGGAAGACCTCAAGCAGAGGGAAATTCAGACCATGATATTAAGAGATGCAACAATTAGACTGAAGTCATCTATCTATCTTTTTACAGTACCAGGGCTTTCCTACTACATAAAATCTCTGGGTACCCCCTTAATCTGTATGCCAACCCTTTTTAAACGTTTTTATTTTGAGGGAAAAATCTCACTATGACTAAATTATCTAAGCTAAGGTCAACCTCATTTAAAGCTTAAAATTGGTGAACAAGGCCTCAGGCACAGGTTTGGGATTTTCATAGAAGTCTGTCCTCTTGGAAAATAGGAAAATCTCATAAAGAATTTTCATTCTAGGAACTTTAGAATACTATGTTAAATCATAAAAGAGATTTTTTTTTTAAATTTTTATTTTATTTATTTATTTTTTTCTTGTTTCAGAACCTTTATTTGTTTATTGACTAATTTTTATGGCCGGTTCAGCCCGCTCGGAGGGCAGGGCTGGCGCAGCATGTGGTGCCGGGGATCAAACCGGGGTCCCTGAAGCCGCCCAAGCTTTCCCAAGCAGGCGCTTTAGACCACTGAGCCATCCCGCCGGGCCC
>PVJA010022370.1:0-28544 GCA_004027025.1 Myocastor coypus
GCTGGGCCTGCCATGCAGCCCCACCCCTGAGGCTACTGACAGGCACTGAGACTGGGGGTGGTGGCGTAGCCTGTAATCCCAGCTCTTGGGAGGCTGTAAACAGGTCTCATCTAGCAGTGAGACCTTGAACACCCTGTAGACCCCTTCCTAAAATACATAAAAAAAAAAAGGTAAAGTTTCACTTTAGTTCAGCAAACACCTAAAAGTGGAAGAAAACAAATCAAGGGCCTGGCTTGGCTTGCTAGGTCCCTGCTTCCCCAGCTGCTGGCCGAAGCATTTGTATTCTTTGGTCAACTTTCAAATACAATCAGTTTTTTAAAAATAGTTTATCCTGTTTTTCCTGAGAAAATCTAGCAGGCAATGTGAAAGACAGGCTCAGGCTGAACTGATTTTATCACCTTCAAATGGGGATCAGGGGGGCGGGTGACTGCAGGGGCAGAGGTGCCACCTCCTTTGAAATCCTGGCAAAGCTTCAAGGTGGCCAGAGCCACAGAGGTGCTAGAGCTCACCACACAGCATCTAGCGTCTGAATCTGAGGTGCTACCCACGCACAAAGGAGTCCTCACTTCCCAGCAGACACCATGGTGGAAGAGGAGTGAAGGTATACTGAAGCATTCTGCTAGTTATAAGCTGATTCCTAAGTGTCCAGAACACAGGCTTGTAGTTGGACAATAATCACGTTTACTTTTCTCCTTTAGTTTAGCTCTGGGACATGGCCCAAGTGAGCTCTGGCCTAGGACAGGCCCAGTGCCATCCCCAGAGGCAACGAGGAAAAGCGTCAGAACCCAGGTGCACAAAGATGCTGGAGACCAGCATCATCACTCCCAGCAAGCTTTATGTACTCTTACTAGACAAAAGTAGTTTACCTTTTTCTATTTCTTTCAAGGAATGCTTGGTCATTTTTGAGGTATTTACTCTGTGGTCATTTTCAATTAGCTCTTCCTCTGTTTCCTGTCTCTTCAAACCACGAAAAGAACTCAGTTCACCATCTAGGCTTTAAAAAAAAAAAATCTATCACAGAAATCTGGAGGTTTACCATAGCATTTGAAAAACGTAAAACTGCTTTTCTTTTTGTTTTCTATTTTTTTTTTTGTCTTTTTGAGACAGGGTCTTGCTATGCAGTTGAGGTTGACCTTGAGCTCACCTTTGTAGCCCAGGCTGGTCTCAAACTCGCACCAATCCTCCTGCCTCAGCCTCCCAAGTGCTGGGATTACAGGCATGAGCCACCACGCCCGGCTAAAACACAGTTGTCTTTTTTTTTTGTGGAACCAGGGTTTGAACTCATGATCTTGCACTTGCCAGGCAGGCACTTGTGCCACAGAGCTATCTCCCAGCCCATCTGCTTTTCAAATATTAACAGCATAACAAGAAAAATTAAAAAGTAAACACTTTTTTAAAATATTAAAAACATACACAAAGTAAAAATTACAAGCTAAAGCCATTGAGCCTATTGTCTTTCAGCATTTCAGCACAGCGAAACTGAATTAAGTAAGGTATGTAGTAAAGCCACATACACCTGACAAGTGCTTTGCAGCTGCCAGGAGAAAAGTGCCAGTTTAGCTCTGGGACATGGCCCAATTGCTTGGACACCAAGCAATTCAGTGAGACAGATGCGACAGGTACTGCTGCCCACACTTTTAAGTTTTTTTGGTAGCATCTTAGTAAGAGGCAAAACTTCAACACTGTATTTATCCCCATACATCTAAAGTGTCAGTATTTCAACAGATAACATAAAAAACGACAATGGAGATATTATGTTCTCTTAACCACCTGCTCTCAGCCTCGCCCCAACCAGGACTGCAGGGGACGATCTGATGCCACCAAGTCCTCCACAGCACTGACCTTCCAAATTGTAACTGGGAGTTAGACAGAAGTCTTTTACCAAAATGGAAAAATGATTACACCAGCAGTTAAACACAGGAAAATAACTTCCATAAATTTGTAGCCCTTACTGAAAAGCAATTTCACATTCCCTACTGTACAACTTCACTTGTGTCTTTATGGCAGATCTAGACTATTCTGTGAATGCCAAATGAAAGTGGTAACAATGAGTATGTGCCAGGTGTAGTGAAGAATGCCCGCCAGCACCTGGAGACTGAGGCATGAGGATCACAGTGACTTCAAGGCCAGCCTGAACTGCAGAGTGAGACCCTGTCTCAAAAAAAAAAAAAAATCGTGCTTCACACTTGAGGCCTCTACATACCTAGCACGTTCCCAAGTATTCTATATGAACTGATTCATTTAAGGGATAGTTTAAAAAATTTAAGACCCCAAATATTATGTTAACAGTACAGGTATTATATTTTAACTGTTTCTCTCCACAACTACGTCAACACTTTATTTAGTATGTACAAGCATCCATATGGTTTTACATTACTTTAAAGTGTGTTCATCTTCTTCATATCCTTGATGCTGTGTGGTAGCATTCCTTCTGCCACACACCGTCAATACACAGCATCCAGCTGAAAACTGGACTTCATTCTAGCGCGTTTTGATACTCTTTACCTAGAGGAAGCACAGCTCACGCAGCCAATGCTGTACCATGCGTATTGTGCAGCATCCATTTCCCCAACCGCACAACACTACATACAACAGACACCACATTGCCATGGTGTTTTTTGTCTTGTCTTGTTTTCTTTTCTTTTTAAAAAAGAAAGCAGCGCCTTTTTCGGGTCCTTGATAAGTAACTTTAAGAGCATAATGTATGGTCTCGACCATGTGGCAGGTTCCACACTGTTTACATTTCCTCTCAAGGAAAAGGAAATATGTGAACATCCGTCCTTCACCCTTTCTCAGCTTTTCCACACACTGAGGGAAGAGTAACAGAGACCTTGGGATACTTTACCAGTTCACAGCCTGGTGTCTGAATGAACTGCACAAAGGCGCCACACAGTGCTTCCATTCCTCAGAATGGCATCTTACTGATGAACTGACTTTATCTCCAGAGCAGTTGATATCCGTATCATCTACAAGGAAAAAAGTGGTATGCTGAAGTAAGACACAGATGCAGTGAGACGCTCTAGCCTCAGATGCACCAGCTGCAGTGACCCCGCAACTGCTTAACAGTTTCTATCTGCAGCTCTAATGCAAGCTTATGGAAAACAGCATCAAACCTCCCACTTACACGGCACTTTCATGACTACAAAATGCTTCTCCACTTCCTTGCATGGGCCTAGCAACCGCCTGTCAAGGAAAGCAAGCAGCACTGATTCCTTGAACCTTGTTGCAGCAAGTTAGGAGTTCAGAAGCCAGAGAACTGAAGTGATTTTTTTCCCATGAAACACAAACAGCATGGCAGGCATGCTACTCGGAAATTCACAATCCAGGCTAAGCTTCAGACCCCGCCTTCTTTCTTCCCAATTACATCCCTCACTGGTCCTCAAGTATCTGTTTAATACTGTCTCCAAATCCAATGAGTAAAATGATAACTTCTACTACAAAGAACTCAGATATTCTATTTTTTTTAAATCTTTCTTTTTTTTTTTTAATTATTTATTTATTTATTTATTTTCTTGTTTCACAACCTTTGTTTGCTTATTCACTCATTTTTATGGCTGGCTCAGCCCGCCTTGAGGGCAGAGCTGGCACAGCATGTGGTGCCGGGGATCGAACTGCGGTCCCTGAATCCGCCCAAGCTTTCCCAAGCAGGCGCTTTAGACCATTGAGCCATCCCGCCGGGCCCCAGATATTCTATTAAATATGACTTTTCCTCTGACAATTACTTTACCCCTCAGAAATTTAATGAGACTCCAGTTCACAGGTTGTTTTGGTTTTTTTTAATTAAGTTTCAGAACAAATGTCAACCTGAAATGCAATTTTACTTCAGTACTTTTCTAAATTCAATAATATCTCTAATTATTTTCATACTTTTCCAATCAACTTACTTGGGTTAGAAACAAAATAGATCTCTTAATCCAATTAGGGTAGTTGGTATAATCCATCAAAGTAAGAATCAATAAACAGTTTACATTTCACAAAAATTCAAAATTAAATACACAAAAAACAATGAAATAACCTAATAAACAATCTGATAAACCCTCAACTTCTGGAAGGCTGATGCGGGAAGATGTCAAGCACCAAGCCCAGCATAAACAATCTAGCAAGACCCTGTCTCAAAGGAGATGTAATTCTGTGAGAGGGCCCTGGGTTCAATTCCCAGTATCAACAATAGACATGAATAAACAAATGAATGAATGACAAGTAAAACTGCTGTTTCTGATAAGTGACTATAAATAAATAAACCAGCAGCCTAATGGTTAATATGTACCTTGCTACTGCTATGCATCCAGGCTGCAAGTTACCACATTTCAGCCCACCCAACCCCTTAGTATACTCTTCTCCAAACGTTTGATACATCCTCCTCCACTACAGCTGCTATCTTAAGTCATTCAGAAAGGTCCACGTATGGGGCCTCCCAGGGTGGCACGGTGGTCTAAAGCGCCTGCTTAGGAAAGCTCGGGCGGCTGGAGGGACCGCGGTTCGGCTGGAGGGACCGCGGTTCGGCTGGAGGGACCGCGGTTCGATTCCCCTCCTGCCCCCCACAGCCCTGCCCTCAGGGCAGGCTGAGCCGGCCATAAAAATAAATTAAAAACAAACAAAAGTTCTGAAACAAGAAAAATAAAAAAAATGAAAAGTCCATGACTAAAATTACTAATGAGTTTTCTTTATTCAATATAGTCAGTTTAGTTTTTCATGTTCGAAAGCAGCCGTACTGTAAATGACATCACTAAAAAATTTTAAAACCTCAGTTTAATTCTTAAGGACACGTTCTTTGCTGTAAACATCACAGTTACCATGGGTCCACTACCAGACTGGAAGAACCCTAGCATCGCAAGATAGCTAGTACTAATTTTAGGCCTAAACAACACCTACAAAACTCTTAAACCTGTGTAAACATTCAAATTATACAAAATATTCTATCGGCTTACGTGAATAGGTCAGAGATCCTCTCTTACACTGAGCCTGATCAAAACTTCTGAAGTCGTACTAAAAAAGAACATATGCAACTTAGTCTGAGAATGAGTTTATCCCTAAAATATCCCTAACTAATCGTGACCACTACCAGGGTGAACCCGCGCAGGCTACCGTGTGGCGCCCCAGCGGACCCTAGCGCACACCGGCTCCAAGCCGCTCCCCCGCGAAGGCCGGGTCCCCCCGCCACACACACACACGCACACACACACACACACACGCACACGCACACACACACCCGCCACACACGCACACGCACACACACCCGCCTCCGGCTTTCGGAAGCTTGGGGCGGAGCGGGCGGACAGAGGCGGGCAGTGCGGGCAATGCACCTGCGCCGCGCCGCGCCGCGCCCGGCCTGTGGGGAAGAGAGAGCCGGCGAGCGTCGGCGCGGGGACGCGGCAGGGAGCGCGGCAGAGGCCAGGACGGGGGCCGCCGCGAGGAAACGGAACGAGGTCGAGCAGAGCGGAGTGCGAAGCCGCTCTCCCGCGCTTCTCCGGGCGACGGGCCACCGCTCGCCCGGGCCGGCCTCACCTCGCCAGCGCCTCTGCTTCCGAGCCCATAGCGACTCTTAAGACGCTCCACTAGCAGATCCTGCCCCGGCGGCTTCACAACGCGCGGCTCCATGCCAGCGGCCGTCCTCGGTCCCCGTGGGAACCGCGTCCCAACGGGCAGAGCGGTCCGGCCGCGTCCCAACGCAGGCTCCGCCCCCTGCGCTGGGCGGTGCAAGACACTTCGGAGGAACTTGGCGGCGCGAGAGCGCGGGGACAAATGGCCCGCTCTCCAGAGCGGGAACTGGGCCGCGGGCGCGGCTCGCGGAACGCGGATGCGTCACCACGCGTTAAGCCCCGCCCCTCAGGGGAGCGTCGGGCTGTGGGCGGGGCTCGCGCGGCGCAAGCGCGCGAGAAACAGCAGGCTCCACTGGAAAGCGACGGGCGTCCCCTAGCAATCAGTGGTCTACAGTCCGCACACTGGGAGTATTTTGAGTTTGCCACAGATTACTCAGTGATCTCCTGCAACACATCTCCCGAAGACCCCGACGGAGGGCCGACCTAATAGATTAGCGTGTTAAAGCGCCTGCAGGCAGGCTCAGGGGCTGAGGGCTCGACCTCCAGGCCTGCCGCGCCGGCCCCGCCCGCCGGTAATCCTGAACTGGGACGGCAGTGCTTTAGGGTGCCTACCCTCCTTGAAATGTTGGTTGGTCTTCACTACACGGAGACTGTCGCCAGAAGACCAAGCAGGGAACACCTCTCTTCTCCACATACTTCAAAAAACCATCGAAACGGACTGAGGGGAGGGCTGTAAATTTATCGTCGGGTGTGTTATAGTTTTTGTTTTCCTAGATGATCTTGTTATGTAATGTGGCCCAGCCTGGCCTCTAACTCAGTGACCTTCCCGTCTCTGAAAAGTGCTAAGATTACAGGCGTGGGCCACCGCACCCAGTTGTCTGGATGATTTTTAAGGCCCAAAGAGTACAGCAATTCAGCAAACTAGTTAAAATCTAACACTTAAATACTTTTATCTGTTATTTAAAATTAGTTTAAACAGATTTTAATGCGAATGTAAAAGCCAGCCAATTTGAAAAAGTACCTGTCAACATGGGTTTATAGTAGCCTACAGAACCCACAAAGTTCTCTCCTGGTGTGATAAAAAGATATTTTTTGAGCCGGGCGTGGTGGCGCACGCCTGTAATCCCAGCACTCGGGAGGCTGAGGCAGGAGGATTGGTGCGAGTTCGAGACCAGCGTGGGCTACAAAAGTGAGCTCAGGACCAGCCTCCACTGCATAGCGAGACCCTGTCTCAAAAAGACAAAAAAAAAAAAAAATAAAAAATAAAAAATAAAAATAAATAAATAAAATAAAATAAAAATAAAAAAATAAAAAGATATTTTTATAAATGCCTCAAGCCACTTCTAAGTGGGAATATTAATACTGGAAAAGTCAGTTTACATTTGACTTGGTCAAATTTTTGGTAGTTTTCAAAGCTTTTGAGTGAGCAGTATGAAATCTACAAAGTCTCTTGGAAAGCACTTATTTTAAATTCATGGTAATGGCATCAACGTCTTAGCTGAAAAGTCACAATACACTTTTTACATTACACCGGTTTCCAAAGAAGTCAATTCTAAAATAAGGGCATATATGTGAGCCACACTTCTGTAAGGTTCAAATGATACACGTGACAGGGTAGGTTTCTTTATGGCAATGTCCCTGAACAGGTGAGCTACACAGGCTATCCTACTTCCCAATCTCCACTTGAGGGAGTAAACCCTCACTACACACCTTTCCTCACTACACAAAAGGAGATAGTTTCTCTAGGGAATCAGCAATGGTGAGTAGGTATACAAATCGGATGTTTCAGCCAGATCCCTTCAAGTTCCACACAATAGTTTGCCTTTTGGCAGAAAATACTTCCCAGCACGTTTGCAATGTGTATCAGCCTTGTGAAAATCATGTAGCAGTTTAAATTTACTGACCTTCAATTAACTGTGCTCTTTACTATAATGAACAGACACCTGGATGCACAAGCAACAAACTTTTAAATGTCATGGCAGTTATCAATTGTCACTTTATTTCTGCTACAAAATTCACCAGAAAAAAGTACTGCAACAATCTAATATAATGCAAATCTTTAACCAAAGAACATGGTATAGACCTTTTAAAAATATCCATACTTTATCACAATAACTGCAAGGAAATATTCAATTCTATCATCAGGACCAAGCTGAAGTTTCTGAGGTAGTAGAGAGAGAGATAATGAGAGAAAAAACATAAAACTAAGGAAAAGTCAATCAGTTTTAAAAAACTATCTTCCAAGGGTACAGGATGCTACGTAGTTTAAGGAAAAAGGTACTCCACTTAAAAGTTAATTTGAACTATACAGGAAGCGTAAAGATTATACAGAAGAGCACTTTGGTTAACGCTCTACCTTTTGTGGCTCTACCCACTCAGGAAAGCCTGTGCATACGACGGCACGATCACTCATATATGTACTTCAGATCTAAAGTTAAATTATCTGAGTTGTGGTCCCTATACTCACATCATAAGTATATCCATGCACAAAGTCCAGACATCTTAAAAGGAATTAAAAATTAAATTGCATATGTCGTATTCCTTCAATAGTTTATGAAGGTCTATTGCTTTTAACAAGATTAGTATTATTCCATTTTAATATAGATATGTCAGGAGTACATAAACACGAGTACACCTGAAATACATCAGTGTTTAAATTTTTATTTCACACCATGCAAGGTCAATTATAACACATTAAAAAGTGACAACAGCTATAAGCTGCAATTTTACATTTATACAATGGAAACGTCCACTTTCCAAAGCTGAACACAATTACCATATAGTCTATAACAGGTAAGCTTCAATTCAACTGCTTAGACAGATAAAATTTACTATGAAAAACCATGATTCTATAGCTGACCACATTCTGTGATACTAATTCTTCGACTAACAGAACCTTTGGGAGAACCAAATGATTCAATCTTTTTCACAGTATCCATGCCATCCTTAACAAACCCAAACACTACATGTTTAAAGTCCAAATGTTCTGCTTTTTTCAGTGTTATGAAAAACTGAGAATTATTCGTATCCCGGCCTCGGTTGGCCATAGACAGTAAGCCAGGGCCGGTGTGCTTCACGCTGAAGTTTTCGTCTTCAAATTCACCTCCATAAATGGACTTTCCTCCCGTACCATCATGTTTGGTGATATCTCCTCCCTGAAAAAAAAAATTATTTTTTCATTTAACAGCAGTCCTGAGCCATGCACTAAAATACACACAGAAATCATAGCAGGATAAATTCTAACTACTGAGCTTCCATAAAAATGTAATCTGGAGGGAAAAAATGCAATCTGAAAAATGAACATACACTTTTGAGAATAGAAAAGAAAAAGGGTAGGCATGATGGCATACACCTGTAATCCTAGTACACTGGAGGCTGAGGCGGGAGGATCATTGAGCTCAAGGCCTGCCAGACTGCATAGCAAGACACTGTCTTGAAAAATAAAGTTTTTCTCCACCTTCAGTTTCTGGCAGTTCTATCATGTATTAGAAATACAGACACAGTGGGCATGGCACATACCTGTAATACCAGCACTTGGGAGGCTGAGGCAGGAGGATCAATCAGTGTGAATTCAAGACCAGCCTGGGCTACAAAAGTGAGCTTAAGGCCAGCCTGAACTGCACAGTGAGACCTTGTCCCCAAAAGACCAAAAAAAAAAAAAAAAAAAGAAAGAAAAATGCAGATCCTTCTGGAATGAAAGCTTAGGACAGAAGTTGAGTGGTGATGCCAAGCACTGGGCAGAATAGGGAACATGATGAAGTCAAAAAATGCTCCGAGTTGTGCAGTTAGTGTGGTGTACTCTTCTAGAATTCTACTGTGACCATGAATACTTACTTGACAAACAAAATCTGGAATTACTCTATGAAAAATAGAGTTCTTGAAGCCAAAGCCTTTCTCTCCAGTGCACAGTGCCCTGAAGTTCTCAGCAGTTTGAGGAACGATGTTCGAAAATAACTCCATGGTTATCCTTCCTAGAGGTTCTCCATCTGCACAAACGTCAAAGAATACCACAGGGTTGGTCTCCTTTGACAGTTCTGCTGCCAGTGACACTTGTCCTTTCTGAAGTTTCAATAAATTCTGCTGACATTCTTCAAATTTTTTCTTAAAACATTCAGCCATTTCCTTTGTTTTAAACCTCACTGCAAGCTGTTCCACTTTTGCTTCACCATCTATTGAAAGAATAAAATGATTTTAATATTGAAATAAGTTATACACCATGTTACATGGTTTAGAAAAGCCAAATAAATGGACAGTGGTAGCATCAACAGGTAGCAACGCACCTGCATAATCCGAGGCAGTCCAGACTAAAGCATTATTTGAAACATTTAAGGGCTTTAACTCCATTGTTTTACTAATCACATGGTTTGCACACACTTTGAAGACCTGGTCTCTTCTCATCAGGATCCGGTAATAATTCTTCATTGTATGCCACAGAATCTTAATGTCTCCAACACCACGCTCTTTCCACTGACTGACATCTCGATCCCATCGATAAAGTTTGGCTCGCTCTTTAAACAAAATTTCTTCATCTTCTTCTCCAGATTTTACTTCCACCTATGAACGAACAGATGATTATTCACAACTGACTGTTGTAGTATTACAGCACATTCCCACATCTAAATTCTCTAATATGTTTTCTTTGTGACAACATTAACAGATCTGTCAGTCTGAAAACTGATGGTAAGATCCTAAGACTGGGAACACACCTGATTTACTGGAGATGGGAAAGACCTACTTTATCTTTCATTTGCTACTAAGTAGCATCCACTCTGCTCCTAAATGCCTTCATTTCTAGGTCAGAAGAAGTTTCAAAAAAGTGCTGGTTCTTGAAAAGATAACATTAAACACTAACAGAATGAAAAATAACAAAAATAACTTGTGAAAAAACGTTTTTGAAAAGTATAGGTTACTTCTTAATGAAGTCTTTTGCCAGGTACGAGAATTTACTCTGGTCTTCAGAATTATGTAAACAAACATGATATTTTAACATGAAAAAATTATTTGCTTCTTGCCAAAAATTGCACAGGTGATACAAAACCTTCACAGCAGAGCTGGAGTGTAGCTCAGCAGGACAGCCCCTGTCCTATATGCGTACAGACCTCAGATTCATGCCTACCCCATAACAAGCAAGGCTAAATTTTAAACTTCAACTGAAAAAATATGCTATGAGTAAAACTTTCACCCTTCAACACATACCTCTGGCAATGACACTATCGGTTCAAAGTGGATGTCTTCACTATGAACTACTTCTTCATCACTACCGTCTTCATCTTCACCAACTTTACGGCTTGACTGTGTTCCAAACACAGCTGCTCCAGTATTCGCCCACTGAAAATTTTTATCTGTTAAATAAATTATGATATTTAAATGCTGGAACCTATTTTTATGAATTGTTTACCTAGCTTAGATTATTTTTTTTGTTTCAATTTTTTTTTATTGTTTAAATTTAACAATGGTTATATTACATATTTTCATCATCAGATCAATTTAGATTAATACATATAGGTATATAAGATTGATCAAACAATTAAACATTAACCTTTCTAAATCCACATTACTTTTTTTTTTCTTTTCCCCTTTCTTTTCTTTGAAAGTTGACATTGCATATTGTCCTCACAATCTTTCTACAGAGTACAGTGTATGGGCATGACCCACCTCCCTATTGATGTTGCTTAGAAAAAAAAAAAAAAGGAAAGAATATACTTCTCTTTGGACTAAGAGGAAGCAGATGCATACACAGTCAAAGGTTTTGCAATTGCAGTGGGCCACCAGTGAAGCTTGTGATGTTGGAGGCTATTGAATCTATAGCTTAGATTATTTTGTCAATGCCACTAATCAACAATGTGACATAGGCACGAGAGCAGGGGATACCGTCCTTGCTGGTCCTCGGCAAGCTCTCTCTGCATGCAGCTGGCCACCCTGGATCACGACTTAACAGGATCAAAGGCCTGTGGATGTGCAGGGTGTGCGCAAGATGAGCATGCTCCTGGGAAGATGCAAACGCAGTACTGATGAGCCAGAGGGCTTAGATGCTACAGGACTGACTGCGCACCCAGAGGAAGGGAACAGACCCAAGCAATCACAGGCAATCAGGGCCAAGAAGGAGAAAGCACTCTTAGAACTTCTGACTGCGGTCCGGCCTTTACTGTGTTCATCATTTGTGGGCAAACATCTTAAACCAGTCTGACTGGAGGGGCAGCTCTGCTCTCTAGGAGAGGTCATAAAGGCACTGTGCAAGCCCCAGAAATCTTCCAGCACTGTGATTATAGTCCCAACTAGCATGTCAAAGTGAAAGCGGTTGGCAACACGCAAGGTTAAGAATATTACAAAACAGGGCCAATGAGATAGCAAAGTAAGCACCTGCACTTGGGCAAGCGCAGGGACCAGGGCTCAATCCCTGGTACTACATGCCATGCCAGCCCAGCCCCCAAATGCACTGAGCCAGTGACTGAGCCTAGGTCTGGTGGCACATGTCTGAATTCCCAGTGCTGGAGAGGCTAAAAACAGGAGGATCACAAGTCCGAGCTGTGTAGTAACACCTTGTACCAGAAATGTTTAAAAAAAAAATCTTCATTATATTCAAGCAGAGTATCAGACACTGAAGTACATCTATAAAAATACCTCTTAAAATCTAATCTTTTAGGGAGACTGCTCAGTAGAATAAACGGTTGCCTGGCAAGTGCAAGGTCCTGAGTTCAATCCCCAGTACTGCAAAAAGAAAAAAAACCATCTAATCTTCTATCAACACTACAGACTGAAAGTAGAGAATTACAACATGTTGCATTGTTAAGAATGAAACCTAGCTTTGTCTTTTTGGGGGGCTACTGAAAGAATAGATGTGATTCTGTCAGAAAAAATAAAAAAACCCTGAACTACTCATAGTTCCAACAAATCTTTGAAAAGTTAAGAAAAAAATATGATGTACATTTTAATGTTCAAAATAATGTGGTGACCATTCCTATATAGAAATAAAGCTAACTATAGGAGATTTATTGTTTCTAACCATATAAGAGAACTGATCTAAAGCTAAATGAAAAATAAAAAAGTACAAACAAAAAAAGAAAAGCTGCTCTGACGAAAAGTCAAACACTAGGGCTGGGGAGATAGCTCAGTAGAGTAAGTGCTCGCCTCACACGCACAAGGGCCTGAGTTCAATTCCCAGTTCCACATACATACATACATACATACATACATACATACATACATACAATAAAATAAAATAAAATAAAAAAAGGCAAGGGAGATAGTTCCATGGCACAAGTGCCTGCCTGGTAAGTGCAAGGTCATGAGTTTGAACCCCAGTCCTGCCAAAAACAAACAAGCAAAAAAAGCCAAGCACTAAAATTCCTGTTAAACCTTCAAAAAATAGAGTATTTAAAAAAAAAAAAAAAAAAAAAATGCCCAGGTGTGTAAGCAGTCTAACTGGAAAGGGAATGTGGTGGTGAAGCAGGAAGAATGCAGGGGCCAAGCACCCTCCTGGGACTGTGGGACAGTTACAGCAGCATAGTTTGTGCAGTGATTCTCACTTTGGTGTTTTTGCAGATAACTGTACCACATGTACCATTCATAAGATGAGAAAGCACACCAATAATACTATAGTCATAATACTCAAATCTAATTCATCTTTTAAAAAATCTAAATGGATACAGGGCCTGGCAGGATGGCTCAGTGGTCTAAAGCGTCTGCTTAGGAAAGCTTAGGAGGCTGAAGGGACCGCGGTTGGATCCCCGGCACCACATGCTGTGCCAGCCCTGCCCTCAGGGCAGGCTGAGCCGGCCATAAAAATAAATAAATAAATACTTAAATAAATAAACAAACAAAAGTTCTGAAACAAATCAAAAATAAAAATAAAATTAAAAAAATCTAAATGGATAGTTAAAAGAACAATGTTACACTTAGATATCTTCTAAAACTGAATTTTACATTTCTCCTACACTAAATTAAGAGACAATTTTTACTTACTACAAGAATTCTTAGTGTTATTATCATTAATAAAATGTAGAAGACCTTCATTATTTAAACACTAAACAAATGAAAGGCCGATTTAGTTACAACACTGAAACAAAAGACTGGTTCTTTTTCTGCAAATGATTCTGTAACATGATTAAAATCTCTCCTCTTGTTCTTACCTTTGGAACCGAACGCAAAATCCCCAGAATTACTAGAAGCCAAGTCTGCAAATGACAGTCCTGTACCACATCCAAACCCAAATGAAACTGCTTTGCTTTCTACTGGTAAAAGAAAAACAACAACTTACTATTTCACTTAACACATACTGAACATCAAAGCTTTATCTAAGATATAGAAAAAATAGTGCACATTATACACTGTGTTTAGTTTCTACACTCAAGTTACTGTTAATGCCACAATTACTCCTAATGAATTCCATAATCCCAAATGCATGCCAGAAGTCAGTGAAATGAAAGGTTAGTTGCCCTAGTTGGATATAAACTATGCAGCTTCTGCTGTGTAGTCTTTTATATCCTAAAACAAGCAAGATTTTATGAAACATCTATGTAAAAACTTTCAATGTTCTACATTATAAGTAAGCTCATAAAAACCAAATGTTTTATTACTATTGTTTGAGTCTTGTCTGAACTTGTTTTTTTTTTTTTTTCTTCAACAGTGGAATTCATGACCTCACACTTGCCAGGCAGGTGCTGCTGTGTCACTGAGCTATATCCCCAGCCCTAATGTTTGAATTTTACCCAGGTTTAGCAATATGATCTTGGAAATTGCTACACCTTAGTTCATTCACCTGAAAATGTAGTGGCTTTACATATAAAGTTACCTGCCTCTTCTAGCAAATTAAAACTCAAGCACCTACAAATGTATCACTTGTGACTTGTAATGCAGACACAATGCAAATATAAATCAAAACAATTTACAGATACTTCATCTATATCAAAAAAATGGAAATGGAAAATCAGGAGGCAAGCATTTAGTTATTCTAAGTACTTAGTTCAGCAACCTTTTAAGCCTGTGAGACATTTAAACCCCTACTGTAGTTTTTCTACTTTATATGTAACTTAACTATTCTATGCATGAATGGTAATTTGATGCATGTAAGGTTCTAATAAAAAACACTGTTACAAAGGAAGTTACCAAGCAAGCAAACCATCATCTTTTATACCAAGATAGGTCAGAAAAACTCTACTTTGAATCCCCCTGATAACCACAACCCAACTGTGGAATCTCTAGCCAATGCCTGCTGGCAGACAATATGATTTTTCTGACCATCATTTGCATCTTAGGCTCCTTGGTTTCAAGCCTAGCATGGTAGAGTACTCTGTAGATCCAGCACCCAGGAAGCTAGGGCAAGATAGCAAATTTAAGGCCAGCCTGGGCAACTTAGCGAGATTCCATCTTAAAAAATAAGAAAGGCTTGGCTAGGCACAGTGGCACACACCTGTAATCCCAGCACTAAGGCACCTGAGGTAAGAGAACGAGTTTGAAGCCAACATGTGGTACAGGTGAGTTCAAGATATGACCTGCAAAAACTGGGGGGGAGGGGGGAGTGGTAGAGGGTCTGACTAATGTATGAGACCTTGGGTTCAAACCCAGTGCCAAAAAAGTCATCATCACAGTCTTGCTTTCAAGTGAGTTTTCAGAACATTCCTTTGAAAAGTTTACCTTCAGTCCGTCTCAAACTTACAGCAGTGTCTAATATAACGAATGAAAAAATATATAAGGCAACTTTTACCTTGGTTTGCAGATTCTTCAGTATCTGTTCTAGCAGACAAATCCACAGGCTTATCCACAGTTCCAGAGAAAACAGGTAATGAAGTAGTGGCTTTGGTGATAGGATCTAGTGCCGGTGCGGTTAAAGCTGAACATACACCATCAGCTGACCTGTTTGGGTTCTCTCCCTGGGACTTCTATCAAGAGATGACAAGGTACTATGCTGTTGAGTACTACCAAAAAGGAGCCATAACCTATTTCAGAAGACACCCAGGGTGTTGACTTCCCGATGGTTTATATGCATGCTACTGTCATTCCCCAGTCTATCATGCCACGCTGAAACACAGACGGCAGTGCAAGCAAACCTATGGCACGTATGTTGTCTTTCTTTCTTTTGAAATAAAAGTCGTTAATGTATGCATTGCTTTGTCTAACCCAAAACCTCCTCAGTGGACTAAAGTGGCTGCTTAGGCAAAGTGCAGCGGCCAGAGTTCAATTCCTGGTGTGCGAAGTGCCAGCCTCGCCTGTGGGGTGTGCTGAGACAGACCAGCACTTGAAACTGAAACCAGGTGGATCAGTACAAGTCTAATCTATATAGTGAGCCCTGTAGACCCTGTCCTAAATACAGAAAAAATAATTTAAAACCCCCAAAACCTCAGTACTCAGGTTTGAGTGGGGTGTTGGTACTTCCCAATAAGTAAGTGGTTTTCGGGTTGTAGTTTGGGACTCATCTCTAGGAAGTTCACCCCTGCTGATACAGGTCAACAGTAATTAGGCCATGTTGAGGCCTCAGAATGAACAGGTTCATTAGCAGAGAGACGAGAGCCCGGGGGACATGAGAAGATCCTTCACTGTCAGCTGCTCAGCTCAGCACATCTGCACAGCTGCCCAGGCACCCAGCCGCATCTGTCTCTCTGTCTGCCACACACACTCATAGCAGTCCACAGCCTCTGGGCAGCCCCACTCTCGTGGCAGTCTGGATTTACATGGCAGTGAAAATCCCCAGAGTGGCTATGTGCTGATATCTGCCTTGGGTATATAAGCTATGTACTGAGACTGTGAGATGCAGCAACCTGCAACACACAGCCTGAGGTACAGGGTAGCCATCTTGGGCTTTACTTTTCCCTGCAGACACAAATTACTACAAGTCTCTCAAAGGACATAATTTGAATAATGTTCCAAATAGAGCTAATATATACTGTATTTTGAAATTCTTAAGGCAACTCCAGGGCCAGTGAGATAGCTCAACAGACTAAGTACCTGTTTAGGCAAGCTCAGGGACCAGGGTTCGATCCCTGGCACTACATGCCATACAGGCCCTCCTGCCCTGTAGGCATATCAAGCTGACCACCTAGGCCAGGCGTGGTTGGCACATGCCTGTAATCCCAGTGCTGAGGCTGAAAACAGCAGGATCACGATTCCCAAGCTGCATAGTGAGATCCTGTACCAAATACATAAAATAACAAAAATTCCAGACTCATAGTTCCACTGGCTACCAATCATTAAGGTGAAGTGGCTCCAATCTGAAGTGATACTGCTCAGCAAATAGCAACACAGGAAATGCTTCCTAACCCAATTGTGACACCACTAACTGTTATATAGGAGGCAAAGCTGATACCAGAAAACTATAGACCAATATCCCTGATAAATACAAATCCACGAAGTTGTAACAAAATGCACACAAACTGACCCAAAATGCATATGAGAGTTAAAATATACCATGACCAAGGGAAATTTAGCCTAGGTTTTCAATGTTGGTTTTCTAAACATTGAAAAAAGGCACTGTCAATCACAGATTTATAATCACAATATCTGACAATATTCCCTATTTAAAGCAAAACCTCTGCACTATAGGTGATGGTATGTGTGGCAATGTATGATATTATTGTTCCGTACAACAAACTTCATACCTAAAAGAATCCTGGTTAGTAGGGTATGGTGGTGCGCGCTATAATTCTCAGCAATTTAAAGGCTGAGGCAGGTGTCGTGCTATGAGCTTGAGGTCGGCCCTGACTACACACTGAGTTCAAGGTCAACCTGAACATACATAGCAAGACCCTGCCTCAAGCAAGAAGGACAGAGACAGAGACAGAAAGGAAGAAGTAAGGAGGTGAAGGAAGGGGGGAAAAAAAAAAAAAAGAATCCTAGTCAGGTTTTAACTAGCCCCATCTGAGGAGCTAGTCAAATGTCATGCACTAGCTATGCGGAGTGCTCCTTTGATCAGACCACCTCAGCTACACATCATAAGAAACGTGCTAGCAGAAACAAGCATGGCTGTCTCACCTGGGCTTCCTGCGCCTTCCGGAGTTCAGCCTCAAAGTCTTCCCCATTTCCATTGTCCTCCTCAGTATCACTGCAGACTCCACAAAAAAATGTTGGTGGAAGCTTTAACGTATCTGCTTTTGCCTTCTCTTCAACTGTCGGCTTCTTTTCCCAAACAATAACACACTCTTTCTCATTATCTAAAAAATCCATACAACACCAGCAAAAAGAAAATCAGATGATGTCCAACTGCCCAAGAGTTCTCAGTACACTCCACAGACCGGGTAACAAGGTCTGTCAGGATCACAAAAAGGCCAAAATGCTATTCAATATTACTTTGAACATTTTCTTTTAGTTATCATGAATGCATTAAATGACACTCATGACAGAAATGTTCAAGCCATGTAATTCCTTTTAATAGATTTAAAACATTGCACATTACCATTTCAACCTAACATACCTGCTAGATTGTCTTCCAATGGCCTACATTTTTCTGAATCATCCAGGTAGAGTTTTCCATTTAATTTCTTGACAGCAGTTTCAAAATCTTCATCTTAAAGTACAATTGATAATATTAAAAAAGAATGTCTAGTGAAATTTTGAGGACTTTGTCGCCACTGACCCAGACCACCTCCAGGTTCCTACTCCCTGCCCACCCAAGCCCACAGGTCCCCTCTGCGAGGAGCTCTGCTCATGCAACTCTCATGTCTACATACAGACCAGTCCTCTGCACCACTGCCCAACCAATCCCACTACTGCTTGTGTGACGAATGCTGTTCTTCTGATCATCACACCCAGTATGTATGTACATGTTCTCCTGGGACAAAAGTCTATCTGTAAAGATATTTTGAGAAGTCTTAAAGGTAAGCTTTTTTTTTTTTCTTTCTTTCTTTTTTTCTTTTTGCAGGACCAGGGTTCAAACTCATGACCTTGTGCTTGCCAGGCAGGCAGTTGTGCCATGGAGCTATCTCCCCAGCCCCTAAAAGTAAGCTTTTAAAGTGAGCCACAGTCCAACTATTAAGATTCATAGGAACAAAATGCTTTTAAAACAAAGGACTTACCATCTTCTTCATCTTCACTAACGTAACCTGGTCTGTTCTTGTAGCAGAAGAAGGTGGAGGGAAGCTGAAGCGTGGCTGCCAGGACTCTCTGCTCAGCAGTGGGGGTCAGTTCATACACAATGACAACCTCATCATCTGAGGCAACAGCCTCAGTTGTTTTCTTCTCCTCTGCCATGACACAAGTCAAAAATAGCAATGACAAGGACAGTGTTCAGCAACTGTCAATATTCTAAATGAAAATTAAAGACCGTGGCACTTGTCCACAGGTTACGACTGCACAATAACAAAAGCACACGTTCTGGTGCAGCCCATGAGTTCTGTTAATCATGAATTAGAATTGGCAGCCTAATTTATTGTTCTACCCATGAAATTGGTAAGAAAACAAAGAATCTATTTTTTATTTTTAAAAGAGAATAAAAAAAACCATTAGAAATGACATAGTATTTCACTAAATAGAAATCCAACAATGGTTGTTATATTGCATAATGTCTTCAAATTAGTTGTTTAGATTACAAGAGAAAAGCATGCAAAATGGATTTTAAAAGTTAGTAAGAAACTACAAAGGAAACCAAAAAACTAAAGCATTAGTTGCTCCTTTCAGTAGACAAGCAGAAATCAGCAGTACAATTATCCAAGCTACCCATATGTTTACATAAATATATCTGTTGCCCTTCTTTCTTTCGTCCTTTTCTCATCCCCATTGTTCTGAGAACAAAGAATCTATTTAAAACTAAAAATATTTCTTTTACTTACTTGTTGTTGAAAACAATTACTAATATGTATAATTTAAAAAGTAGTTGGGCTGGGGATATAGCTCAGTGGCATAAGTACTTGCCTGGCAAGTGCAAAGTCCTGGGTTCAATCTCCAGTACTGAAAAAGACTAAATTAAAAATAAAATAATAATAAATAAATAAAGAGTAGTGCCAGGCAGCCCAATAACTCAGCAGATCAAAGCGTCTGCAAGCAGGCACAGGAGCCGGGGATTCAATCTTGGGGCCTGCCTTGCTTGCCTCAGCCCTGGGACATGCTGAGACAGCATTTGAGACTTAGCCATGGTGGCACATGCCTGTAATCCCAGCTGTTAGAGGCTGAAAACAGGAGGATCACTGTAAGTCTGATCTAGCAGTGAGACCCTGAACATGCTATAGACCTCTCCCCCGCAAAAAAGTGGTGACATAATCACATTTGGTATTTAAAGCAGCAAAGATCTATGCACTTACAATGAAGAAAATCCTTAAAAGAAATTATAAGCAACTATTAGCATACATTTGACACTAACACAAGGCCAAACCTGACCACTTCCTAAGTTAACAGATACCAGCAATGGCAAGTAATTATACAGCCTTGCCTATTTCCAAGCATATTAGTAGATAAAATTAAACAAAAATTATCGTCCTATGACAAAAGAATCTAATAAAACTTCTTTGGCTGAAAACATCCCTTTTCACTCTCCATCAATGCAAGGGCAACAACTCGAGAAGAAAGTGATCAGCGTATGCAATCTATTGTGGCCTATAAAGAATTCTTGGTTAAAGAAACTGATCAAACAAGTTCATTCTAAAGCATTTCAGACACCCACTGGTGCTGGAGAAACATTCTGCAGTACAAACTACAGATTAGACTCTGAAGTCTTGGAGTGAAAACAACAATGTGAAACATTTTTCTCATTTTTTATACTGCATAAATGTTGGGTTACATAAAATGCACTATTAAAATTGATTTCTTTTGCTTTCCTCTATCATCCATTTCCTTTTAGATTTTATTTTCATGTACCTTGCTACCAGAAAGTGTAAAACAGTATATACAGATCAGATTTTCCTCCCACTGGGTTATACTACTATAAAGTACTTCTACAAAGTTGAACTTGCTCCTCTCCTCTACAAAAACAAGTGCCAATTTCCTAGCATTATAAAATATATACTCTTGTTCCAGTTCTGCCTTGCCATTCACTGGTAGAAAGGCCCTGAATCAAGTCAGACTGTCTTGCTAGACCTTAGTTTCCTTCTGTCTGTCTCAAGTCTTCATGACTAAGACCTATAGAATTATAATTAGATTTCAAGCAGAGTAACATTTTGTCCTGCTACAGCATGTTGGTAAGTCTGCTTTTAGGCCAAGGATTCTTAAGAGACCACCTAGACTGTACACAAGTACAGTACATGTCCACTTTCCTAGAAGCAGCAGAGGTTCTAAGAGCTGCTGGGCTCATAA
Source organism: Myocastor coypus (assembly GCA_004027025.1). Taxonomy (NCBI): domain Eukaryota; kingdom Metazoa; phylum Chordata; class Mammalia; order Rodentia; family Myocastoridae; genus Myocastor; species Myocastor coypus. Next base: position 20,754 of record PVJA010022370.1, read on the forward strand.
CAGCTGACATACTTTAGGAACAAAGGCCCTAGAAACAGGGACTGTCAACTCTTTATCAGCTTGCTTCTCTGACATGCTCAGAGTGTGCTGCTACGGGACAGTGACCACAAGTATCCACTTTCAAACTCTGCTCCCGAAGGTTTGTCTCCAACAGATCCCACCATGCTAATATTCAAGTCCACCTCTGCACTATATACATGATATACAACAAAACAGTGGCTATAAAAACAAGGTCCACTTTCAAATACAGCATTTTCCTACAACACATACAAGCAGAAACAAACTCCTAGAAGGGCATACATTTGCACATATGCTGTTGTCACCACACTTCAATGCTGGTGAGCACCAGCAGCTAAAGACAAAGGAGGGGCAAAATACAGACCTTCACTAAGCAATGCCGACACCAAAGCAATCAAGTGCAGTAACAGCCAAAGAAAGAGCGCACTAAGAAAACACAGCTAGCCTCTAGTTAAGTTTAGACAGCAGCATTAAAGGGCGTCAGGACGTACTTTGTTTAAAATGGCATTCTTTACCATGCACGCTGCAGTGCTAAGCGCTGAGTTTCATACAACCATGGTTATGCTGCTAGGGATTACTAGCTGCGTCGGCGCACACGGAGAGCACTAACTCTATACCTGTCCTCTCTGGCCAGGAGGAAAGGGTGCTGGTCCAAAAAGCCATTGGATTAGATTTAAAAAGGTTAAAATTAAATCCTATAAAATAAAAAAGAGTATTTCTGAACATCCCAGGAAACAAAACAAATACTATTTAAAATATAAAAGCTAGAATCCCTCAATTTATACTCATATAGCTTCTTACATGTTCAGTTACATACCCCATACAATTAGCAAACATCTCAGCACTAACACCTAAGTCAGTGATAGGAAGGCTACCATGAAGAATGAACACTTTCTTAAAAGACTCAACTGGGTGTGATGACAACACATGCCTAGAGTCCCCACTGCTTGGGAGAATAAGGCTAGGCAATTTAGGAAGTTCCTGCCTCAAAATAAAAAAGGACTGGGGAGACAGTTTAGTGCTTCCTGCATTCAATTACCAGTATCCCTCCCAAAAAGACTCACACTAATGCTTGTGATTTATATCCATCTTTACACTGTACTGGGTTCTTTCTGCTTGCTCACACATGACTTACCTTCTAGTTACTGGAATCTCTTAACCAAGTGTCTGCCTGGTAGTATAAGGTCCTGGGTCAGACCAACTCTGACCAAAACATTAGTCTCCTACAAATAGCTTGCATTAACATGAACAGTAAAGAGGTTGCACTTAACTATAAAGACAAAGCAGAAAAACTGGAAACAAAGCTTTCATAAACGGGAGGGGAGGAACAGTTGAAGAGAGGGTAGGGGAGTGGGGAAAAAAAAAAAGATCAAGTTTTATCATGTTTAGGCACAAATTCTCTGATGAATATGATCATTACATATGCCTAAAATGTGTCAATAAAATCTAACTTTAGGGGCCCGGCAGGATGGCTCAGTGGTCTAAAGCGCCTGCTTGGGGAAGCTTGGGTGGCTTCAGGGAACGTGGTTCGATCCCCGGGCACCACATGCCGCGCCAGCCCTGCCCTCGGGGTGGGCTGAGCTGGCCATAAAAATGAGTGAATAAACAAACAAAGGTTCTGAAACAAGAAAAAATTAATAAATAAAATAAAAAATTCTTTAAAAAAAAAAAAATCTAACTTTACAAAAAAGAGCACTCACCCTTCGCTGGTACTGCAAACGTGTAATTAGCTGGAGACTCTTCCTTTGGGAAGGAGGCAGAGAGACTCTTGATTTCGCCTTGTGAAGATTGTCTGGGACCGGCATCCTGTGATGGCTCACACTCCCCAGGCTCCACTTGTCTTTCCGATCCAGTCTGTACCTCTGAACTAGGCTCTATATTATTTTTCAAAGGTGCATTAAAACTAAATCCGAACAAAGAGCCAGTGGCCGAACTGTTGCCAAACGTGAATGGTTTTGATTTTTCACTACTAAAAATGCTCTTAACAGACTCTGAACCAAATACAAACTTGGGTGGTGAAACCACGGCTTTTGTTGTGGTTTCAGATGCACCAGACACCTCTCCGCTCTCAGAAGCTGTCTCTGCCACATCATCACCTGGAATTGTGTCTGTCCTTTCTCTTGTGGTCTCCTCCAACACAGCTACGGCGATTTTGCCACAGGGGGACTCCCTGGGCGTGCTTGAACAAGAAACCTGGGGTGTTATCAAACAATCTTTTTCCTGGGCTGCTTTTGCTTCATCAAAAATCTTCTTAAACAAGTCTGCAACATCTTGTAGTTTAAAACGAACAGCTAAATGTTCTACTTTTCGCTCTCCATCTGCAAAATCACATGCAGTCCACACCCACACTCTTTCTGTCCCTTTCATGGTCTGCAGAGTCATGTCTGGAGTTATCCTGTGATTGGCACAGAGCTTTAAGACCTGATCTCTTCTCATCACTATGCGAACCTGCTTATTATCATAATTCTGTAAGATCTTTATGTCACCTATGCCCCTTTCTTTCCACTGGCCGACATCTTTATCGTATCTATAGAGTTTCGCTCTGTGACTAAAAACAACTTGTTCATTCTCCTCCCCACTGGACACCTCAACTAGATCAGGTAAGGGCACTACAGGCTCAAAGTACTGCCCATCTCTCTCCTCGTCCTGAGTCACGTCTGATTCTTCATCAGTGCCCACCGAAGCCCTACTGTGACTTGACTTGGCAGGAGATTTAGACGGGCTGAGGGCAGATTTGAAGCTGAAGTTGAACCCAGTGGTGGACTCTCCAAAGCGGAAGAGGTTCTTCCTTATGGGGCTGCTGGCCAGTGGTGAGGCATGGACAGAGCTACTGCTAACACTATCATCCAGAGCCTCTTCCCGCAGGTCATAGTTGTCCCACTCCAGCGAGGGCCCCTGGTTTTCAGGGCTGCGCCTGACCCCCGAGTCTGCAGCACTGGCAGCACTTGCAGCTGGGCCACTGCTCTCCTCATCCACAACCTTTGTTTGGTCATTTGTCAAAAACGTCTTGAAATCTTTCAGCCCACTCTTCATTTCCTCAGCTCTCTGTATCAACCTGGCAGCTCTACCAGTATCTACAAGTTTATGGGGAGTCTGCAGAGGAATGTCTAAGAGAAGCCGCTGGCACTCCTCAAACTTCTGCTTGAACTCCTCAGCCAGTTCTGGTGTTTTGAATTTTGCCGCCAGCTGCTCCAGCTTGGCATCACCGTCAGAAAAGTCACTAGCCAGCCACATCCATGCTCTGTCTGAACCCGACAAGGGTTTGAGGTTCATGGTGGTCGTTATCCAGTGATTGGCACACACTTTCAGAACTTGTTCTCTTCGCATCAACATCCTGAGTTTGCCATTGACTTCATTTTTGAGAATTTTTAAGTTCCCCAAACCTCTTTCTTTCCACTGGCTTATTTCAGCATCAAACCTGAATAACTTCACCCGCTGTGAATACAGAACTTTCTCGTCTTCCTCTCCTGTTACCAGTTCCACCTTCTCAGGCATCTGCACAACAGGTTCAAAGTGGATGTCATCGCTGTCCTCAGTCTTGTAGGCCTCATCATCTTTCTCCACACCAGCACAGGTGCTGGCCTTCTCAGACGGTTTACTACTTTGTGATGAGAATAACTTTTCTCCAGCACCTGAAAATCCCTTGAAATTAGGGTCTTTCTTTCCAAACTGAAATCCTTCTCCCGAAGTTGATTTTGCAAGATCCGCAAAGGTAAAAGTCCCACTTGTTTGACCAAAAATTACACCATTCCCATTTTTCTGGCTAACATCCTGAGTTTGGGAACCAGAGTCATTTTCAAGGTGCTTTTCACTGTTCTCTTGATTCCCTTGTTCCTGAATGCCAAACTTAAATCCATCAGCAGACGCAGGAATGGAAAAACTAAACCCTTCTTTTATTGACTTAAATTCTGTACTGGCAGTACCTTGAAATGTAAATGAAGGGGTATTTTCTTGATCCACATGCCCAAACTTAAATCCTTGCTCTGTAATGCCAAACTTAAATGGTTTTTCTGGAAAGTTACTTTTAAATCCTGTTCCCACTGGACTTCCAGAAGACTCAGTAAGCTTTGTTTGTGAACTCTCTGTGAAAGCGGAAGGAGCTTCTGCAGTGGGTTTATGAGCAGGTTCACAAGCATCACAAGCCACACATTTTGAGGAAGAACTCTCATTTTGTACCAGGCAAACACTAGTTTTGAGTACTTCCAATCCACTCTGTGGAGATGGGCCTGTGTCTGCAGAGACCTGCACTGGGATGGCGGGGGCAGGCTGACTCTGTTTACTTGGATTCTGACAAGCAACACACCGGGCAGCACTTGCTTCATTGCGTACTAAGCACTCACTGCAATCCCACTGGCCTTCCTTCTTGGTGAACAGTCCCTCAAACCCACTCTTTGGAGCCTTGCTTATCTCTGAAGACCCAAACTTCAAAGAGGCAGAAGTTGGAACAGCAGAAGTAGATGGACTTGGCTTAGCTGGATTCTGACAAGCCACACATTTTGCAGCATTTGCTTCATTCCGGACTAAGCACTCACTGCAATCCCACTGGCCTTCCTTCTTAGCAAACATGTCCTCAAACCCACTCTTTGAAGTTTTACTTGTCTCTGAAGTACCAAACTTGAAAGAGCCAGGTGCTGGCACAGAAGTAGTGGGCAGGCTCTGCTTTCTTGGGCTCTGACAAGAAACACACTTTATAGTGCCTCCTTCATTTCGCACCAAGCACGCACTACAATCCCACTGTCCTTCCTTTGCAGAAAACACAGACCTGAAATCACTGTTGACAGGCTGAGAAAGATCTCCCTGGCCAAATTTAAAAGAAGTGTGCACAAATGAAGATGCGCTTTTGTTAGGAGATTTTGTATTCTGGCACACAATGCACCTGGACTCAGCAGGCTCATTTCTTAGTGAACAAACACTGCAATCCCAGTGACCTTCCTTCTTCGGAGTCATCAGCATAAATCGGTCTTGAACACTTTCTGAATTGGTTTTGGGCACAGAACCACTTTCCACTAACAGTGGCCCTTCGAGCTCTTTACTGCCTGGGTTTAGGTTTTGGCATGATACACACTTCTTAGCACTGGCAACATTCTTCAATGAGCAGCTGCTACAATGCCACCAAGGTCCTTCTTTCCTTGGTACCTGAAATTCAAAATCTGCATTTCCAGCATCAGACTTGCAAACACCCTTGTTATCATGACTTGTAGTTTCTTTTACAATTCTGATGGTCTGGTTTGGTGCTACAGCTACATTCGTTCTTGCTGCTTTTAAAATACTCTGTGCCTCTTCAAATTTGCACTTAAAAAGTGCTGCTTCATCAGGCGTTTTAAACCTAATAGCTAGCTGCTCTGGCTTTGGCAACTCATCTGCATAATCAAGGGCATGCCATACAAAAGATCGGTCTGATCCTGCATTTGGTGTCAGTTTCATATCTGGACTGATGTAATGATTGGCACAGATTTTCAATACTTGTTCTCGTCTCATTAGAAGACGAATTTTACCAGATGTTTTATGCCTTAGTATTTTCACATTGCCAACCCCACGCTCCTTCCATTCTTTACATTCTCCATCAAAACGGAACAATTTTGCACGATTACAAAAGAATTCTTCTTCATCTTCCTCACCCGTTTTCACTTCAATCTTGTCAGGCAGAGGAACCACAGGCTCGAAGTGAGGGCCATCTTCATCCTCCTCCCCATGGGCACTTACCCCTTCTGCCTCGTGATTCTTACTGGCCAGCTCAGGAGCAGATGTTCCAAAGCCAGACTTTCCAGGGCCGTGGAAAGTAAACATATCATCACTTCGGCGAAAACTGGGATTTTTTTGCTGACTTGGCCCTGTATTTTCTGTAAATGAGATTGCAGACACATTTTTGCTTCCAAAGTTGAATGTATTCCGAGGACCAACGGTTTGTTGACCTGGAACTGGTTTTGGTGCAGTATATCCATCTCTTTGCAAATGTTTATCTGAAGTCAGGAGACCTAAAAGGCTTTCACTATTATTGTAAGCTGTAGAAGGGGGGTGTGTCATAACCTGTGGTGAAGAAAATGTAAAGTCCCCGTCATTTGATTTGAAATTTGAGTTAAATTTAAAAGGAGTTGGCTGTGTAGTATGAGCAGGTGTTGTTAAAGACGGCCTTATTCCTTCACCAGGCATGGGCTGCACAAAATTTGGTTTTCCAAATTCTATAACCTTAGACTCTGCAGATCTTGGCACATGAGCTCCAACTGGAGGTTTTGTAAAATATCCTGGTTCTGGCAAAGGTGGATTTGTACTGGTCTGCTGAACATTGTAATTAAAGTAATCATCACCCCTAGGTGAAAGAATTCCTGTTGCAGGAGATTCAAAACGCAGTGGAGGACCATACATTTCCTGAGAGAACATACATGCTGATGAGCTTTGTACCGGCGGTGTGTGCATCTGTTGTGAGTAGGCATAAATATGCTGCTGGGGTGGAAGCCTATTCATGCCATAAACTGGACCCTAAAAGAAAAAGTTAAAAACGTGTTGTAGATTGTCTGCAAAACTAAAGACGTAAATTCTCACAAAGCTTGCATACAAGTATTATGAGGTAAAGAGAGTACGTCCATGGTACAGACATACCCACTCATTAAGAAAAGGCAACCTTACTACATATAAAACTACTCACATACGGCATGTGCCTGGTGCACAATGAAAATTAACTCACACAGCATCTTAAAAGTCTACACCTACAAAAAATAATTACCTTCTGCATGCCTATAGTTTACTGAATGGTGCTAAAAACAGTAATAATAAGAAAGACTTTTCACAAGCACTTATCACTTGTGCCAAATGGGCACTGTTCTCAACACATTACCTCGCTTTAACACCCTCAAGAACCGTATGAGTTAAGGCGCCACTATTATCTTCATTCTATATGAGAAGCAAAAAAGGTAAGAAACTTGCCCAGAGTCACATTGAGCGGAAGAGCAAGGTTCTAAATTGCCCTAAAGCCCTCACATTCCACTACAGCTGTAATACCAGATCTTAATCCAGAATTGGGTAACTGCATCAGCCTACAAGTACTTACCATACAGTGGCTTGGCAAGGATAGTCTAGTCCTACTTCTGTCAAACAGAAGGACGGAGGACCAAATACCAACACCGCTCCCATTTAAAACATATTCTAAATGTTCACACTATCATTATCACAGAAAAAGAAAGTGACTGTAAGTAAAGTATAACTTGTTATCTGGAAAGAAATTTAAAATGTCTGTATCTTAAGGGATATATAAGTTTTAATATTGAACTACCATCCTGAAATTTCTTTAAATAAAGCCTAAATAATTAAAAAAGGAAACAGTTGCAAATGTATAAATTATTCCTTTGTTACCTTTGTGGGAGTAACATTAGCTGCTGGTCTGAGAAGATACTGGGAATTATATGCTGGTGACTGACTATAATATACTGAAGGGCCGGTAGTTGCAACTAAAAAAAAAAAAAGGGGGGGAGCACTGTTAAAATCTATACCATAGTAAAAACACTGCCTAGGCAAGAACTACAAATACAAAGGTAGAGAGATCAATGAAAGACATAACTACTTAAGACTTTCAATTTTCCATATATCAAAAAACAAAACAAAACATGGTAACAAACCAGGAAAGCCACTAAACATGAGAGAACAGCACTGCCACAGTTAAGAAGGAGCTTAATGAGCATCCATAAAGGAGCTGAAAAGAAAGGAGATGATGTTAAGCTGCGAAAGATGCCACTAGACATCGGCAAGACTGGAAATACAAAGTACAAGGAGGACTCGGAC
>PVJA010022371.1:0-28430 GCA_004027025.1 Myocastor coypus
CCTGGTCCCCAACAAGACTCTGTCTCAGAAAGACAAAAAAAAAAAAAAGTAAAAGAAAAAGAAATAAAAGAAGAAAAGTGAAGCCAAGAACTGAATGTCACACATGGCTGACAGGGTTTGTTCTCTTATTTCTGTGGTTAGAGATACAAATAAAAGTGAATGAGACTGAAGAGGAGATAAAAATATCAAAAATAAGTAACACAAATAGAATGAGCCACAAAGAAGAGGAAAGACCCCACCAATCACCTCCACATCAATGCAGAAGCTCCATCCAGAAGAACTCAGGCCTGACCCAGCCACCTACACCACAGGACAGGGACTGAGTCTCGTAAGTGCCTAGGGAATGGCAACCAGCTCATCTGGAGGAGCTCAGGGTAAATCTACCATAACAAAGAGAAACACTTACACCTGGTTCTGTTATGTACTATAGACTTTGCTCCTATGGCCTGCAGTATAAAATTAATAGCATACTTTGTCAGTTTCTAACTTCTGTTTGATGCTATAATTATTGCTAATTATACTAGCGTGGCTGAAGTGTCACATCCTTTGTATTCAGTTGTTCTCCCTTGTTTAATAATATTGGGAATCTCTGGGGTAGTAACTTCCCCACAGACCCACTCAAAAAGACTGGGGATTGAGTCAAAGAAAAACCAACATTCCATTCTCAAATAATTGGGAAGGCAGGATATTGGGACAGACACAAACCAAGAATCTCCTACACATAGAAGATATCCTTAAAGAATAAATTTTTCCTAGAGAGGCCTTGACTCTAATGATATAGTTACCTACTATAAAACAAAGATCATCACAGAAGAAAAATGAAAAAAAATTTCAGATAGAAAATGTCAACACAAAGGAGCAAAATACAATCTCAGAAATCCAGACTATACAGAGCAAGTCCAGGAGACAAAGGCATAGAAGAAATCAGAAGTCACACACCTGAAATTTCTGGCATGATAGCAACTGAGGCAAACAAAGAATTCTAGAAGGCTACAGAGGAAATCAGATCAGAAATAATCTCTCAGATACAAAAAGGAATGACAATGATAGTGAAGGTATTATTCACTGTATCTAAAAGAGAAATAAGTAGAAAGCAGAGGACCATAGGAAAAGGATAGAAATCTTGAATGAATAACATGGGAGAGAATTCGAACGAATGAAACAGATTCAAAGATGTATCCAGGAAATTAAAAATTCCATTGAAAACTGGTAAAATCTCTATAATAAAACTGAAGATAGACTTTCAGACCTTGAAGACAGGACTGCAACTAGCAATAATGAAAGGAAAGATTTCTTCAAAATAACAAGAAACTGAAAATAACAAAATAACAATTCAACAGCTTCAAGGATATATATATATATATATATATATATATATATATATATATATATGTGTGTGTGTGTGTGTGTGTGTGTGTGTGTGTGTGTGACAAATGATAAAAAAATATTTACAGAGGTAATGACTAAACATTTCACAAGCATGAGAAAAGAAACTGGTATACACATAAGGCATATATAACTTTAATTACCAACAACCTAAATAAATCTACACCAAGACATATAATAATCAATATCCCAGAAGCTCAGCATAAAAACAGAGTATTAAAATCTGTTAGAGAAAAAACCAGAAGTAATTCAAGTACTGAAAGAATATAACTTCTAAGCCACATGGATAATTTACCCTACAAAATCACCTTTCAAAATCAGTGGAGAAATAAGATACTTTCATGACAAAGAACAACTGAGGAAATTCAACATCACAAAACTAACTCTATAAAGAGTACTGAAAGTTACTCTAGAAAGAGATAAAAATGACCACATTTCCCAGAACAGCATCAGAAAACACACACACACACACACACACACACACGCACACACGCACGCATGCATGCATGCACACACACACCAAAGTAAACAATTAAACAGAGGAGGAAATTAGGGATCAGCAGCAAGAAAACACAATGACTAAGATAAGCCAATATATATTGGTTACTTCCATCAGTTTAATGGCTTCAAATCACGTACCAAAAGAAACAGACTAACAGACTGGTTCAAGAAACAAAATCCTACAGTATGCTGTACACAAGAAACACAGTTAGAGTCCCAAAACAGTGGCCACCATGAAGAAGCGGGCTGTGGAGGACATCAGTGTCACTTTTGAAGATCAACAAAAGATGAACAAATTTGTGCAGAACATGAGTGGAATCACAGAGCTAAAGGAAGGAATCGAGCTAAAAAAGCAACAGCCCCAGAATTTAGGAGATGCCTGTGACCACATGCTCGGAGACCACACTGCTTAATCATACTGCATCAGATTGACAATGTTTTCATTAGCCGTTCTCAAGAAGAAACACAAGAAATGCTACAAGAAGCAAAGAAAAACTTGCAAGAAGAAATCGATGCCTTAGAATCCAGAGGACAATCAATTCAGTGGGTGTTAGCAAATTTGAAAGTTCAATTACACGAAAAATTAGGCAGCAGCATAAACTTTGAAGATGATCAAAGTTAAACATTTTATAACTCGTTTTGAATTTTTTCAATAAACTTGAATATTGTTTAAAGTGATAATGTCCTTCAAATAACATGGAGAAGTTTCTTTTTTAATTTTCATTTATTTACTGGAAACTTATTTTATATTTTTAAAAGAAGTCAGTATTCAGCTATGTATTTTTTGCATAATAATTATGTCAATTTTAGGGGCTTAGTGTGATGGTATTAAAATCAGTTAAGCAATGTTCCATGTTTCAGTATTCTTTAGAATACATGTGGGGCTGGGGAGATAGTCGATAGAATAAGTGCTTGCCTGGCAAGCACAAGGGCCTGAGTTCAATACCCAATTCCAGAAAAAAAAAAAGAACACATGCTTCAATTTTCAGGTATAGAAAATTTGACATTTATGTCCTACTGTTCACATGTCTGATTCTGGTTGCTGTCTAAGAAATGTACAATCCTCCAACTCCCGCTGTATGCATTTCACAACTAAAACTATCATTTACAGAAAGAGAGACAGAGACAGAGACAGAGACAGAGAGAGACAGAGAGGAAGAGAGAAAGAAAGAAAGAAAGAAAGAAAGAAAGAAAGAAAGAAGGAAAGAAAGAAAGAAAGATTTAACTGAAAAGGAAATTCATAGACTGAAAGTCGATGCATGGTAAACAATACTCTGTATGACAGGTAACCCTACCCTCAAAAAAAAAAAAAGCAGGTGTAGCTATTCTGCTTGTAGCAAGTGTAAATTTCAAACCAAGAATGATAAAAAGAGATAAGAAAGATCTTTATAGGGCCAGCCAGAGAGATCAGCAGACTAAAGCACCTACTTAGGCAGAGAACAGTGACTGGAGTTAGATCTCCGGCCTGCAGCACTGGCCTCACCCCTGGGGCATGCTGAAACCACCACAGAAACTTGGCATGATGGCGCATGTCTGTAATCCCAGCACTTGGGAAGCTGAAAACAGGAGGAGTACTATGAGTCCAATCTACATAGTGAGACCCTGTAGACTCTGCAGATCCTGTACCAGATACATTTTTTTAAAAAGAAAAAGAAAGGAAGAAAGATCTTTATATACTTAGTAGGGGAAATCTTCAAGAGGAAGAGATAATAATTATGAATATATGTGTACCAAATAGAGGAGGATCAAATTATAAGACATTTTTTTCTTTTTATTTTAGGAAAGGGTTGTTAAGGGTCTCACTACTAGATCAGACTTATAGTTATCCACCTATTTACAGCCTCCCAAGAGCTGGAATTACAGGCACAGTGTCACCACATTGTCTCCATTGCCTTCTTAGCACACCTGAGGCAGGGGGCGGCTAGCACAGTAGGACCAGGGATCGAACCCTGGGCCCCTGGGCCTACTTGCAGGCACTTTAATCCACTGAGCTATTTAGCCGGCCCAAGACAAATATTAATAGACATAAAAAATCAAATAAGAAACAATACAGTTTAATGGGGAACCTTAATGCCTCTTTGTCACAAAAAGATAGATCAACAAGACAAAAAAATCAGTAAGGAAATACAGAAGTGAACCAAACTTGTGAACAAATGAACTTAATAGACTGATACAGAGTGTTCTGCTCAACAACACCAGAATACACATTCTTCTCAGCTGCACATGGGACATTCTCTAAAATAGACTGTATGCTCGCCCATAGAGCATTCTTAAATAAATGCAAAGAAGCCGAAATATCCCAGGATTTTCTTATCTGACCATAGTGCAATGAAATTGGAAATTAATAACAAAAGAAACTTGGCAAAAAATTCCATAAATATATGGAAATTAAATAACACCCTCTTCAACAACTCATGGGCCAAAGATGAAATCACTGAAGAACTTAAATATCTACAAATGAAAATGCAAGTACAGCTTACCAGACCTGTGGAACACAATGAAAGCAATGTTAAAGGGAACTTGATAGTGATAAATTTGCACATTAGGAAAACAGAATGAACACAAAAATAATAACCTAGTGCTGCACCTCAAGCTTCTGAGAAAAGAGCAACTTAAGCTGAAAGTTCAAAGAAGGCAGAAAATTAAGATCAGAACAGAAATTAATGCAATTAAGACTAGGAAAACAATACAAAGAATTAATGAATTGAAGAGTTTGGGCCAGGCAGATAGATCATCAGACTAAAGCACCTGCTTAGGCAGAGCACATGGGCCCTGGTTTGATTCCCAGCTTGCTGTGCTGGCCCCACCACCGGGTGCACTGAGACAGCAACTGAGACTGGGCATGGAGTGTGCATCTGTAATCCCAGTGCTTGGGAGGCTGAAAATAGGAGGACCATGAGCCTGACCTACATAGTGAGACCCTATAGACCCTGTACTAAATACATAAAAAATAAAATAAAATTGATAAACTTCTAGCCAGCCTCATCAATAAAAGGACAGAAAAATTCAAATTCATGCAAAAAAGGAAAGAAAAGAGTTAAATCACTGCAGATCCTGAGAAAATTCAGATCATCACTACCTATTTTGAAAGTCTGTGCTCTCCTAGGATGAAAATCACAGAAGAAATGAGCAGATTCCTAGATATATGTGAATTATTAAAGCTATATCAAGAAGACATAAAATTTATTTTTTATGTATTTTGTACAGAGTCTACAGGGCTTCACTACATTGATCGGACTTGCAGTGATCTTCCTGTTTTCAGCCGCCCAAGCGCTGACATCACAGGCATGCACCACCATGCCCAGTCTAAATTGTCGTCTCAGAATGCACCAGGGGTTGAGCAGCAAGGCACACCAGGGATCAAAACTTCATCTTCCTAAGCTAAGAAGACATAAAATTTATAAATAATCCAATAGCAGTCAATGAAATAGAAAATTTACGCACAAAGAAAATCTCAAGTCCTGCTGAATTCTACAAGAAATTTAGAGAAAATTTGACATCAGTACTCCCCAAACAACTCAATAAAATTCGAAGGAAAGTAATTTTTCCTGACTCATTCCTGGAAGCAAATATTATCCTGATACCAAAACCATAGAACCAAAAAGAAAACTATGGGTCAGTCTTCCTAGTGAACATACAGACAAACAAGCCCAACAAAATGCTAGTAAACAAAATGCAGCAAAACATCAAGAAGATTACACACAACTGAGTTGGATTTGTCCACAGGAATGGAGGGATAATTTGATATATGCCTATCAATAATTGTAAGACACAATATGAACAGAAGCAAAGACAAAAAATCACACAATCAATAGATTCAGAAAAAGCTTTTGACAGTATGCAATATGTCAACCATTTTTGAATTCCTATCATGGTTGAATTCCTATCATTTTGTTTCGTGAAATTCTGCATCTTTCAAATGTGTGGGGTTTTTAAATTATTCATTTATTTATTTTTACTTTTTAGTTTTTGTATTTTAGGGAAAGGTTTACAGGATTTTTAGGATCTCACTACTAGACTTGATTCATAGTGATCGACCTGTTTACAGCCTCCCAAGAGCTGGGATTACAGGCGCATGCCACCCCGCCCCGTCTCAATTGTCGTCTCAGCATGCCTCAGGGCCGGGGCTGGTATAGCAGGCCCAAGAATCGAACCCCTGGCCCTTGGGCCTGCTTGCAGGTGCTTTAATCCACTGAGCTGTTTGGCTGGCCTGTGTAGGGTTTTTTAAAAACTATTTTATATGCTCCTTTTATTTTAAGGAAAAAAAAATAACAAGAACAAAGACAAAAACAGAGCAACATGAAACAATAAAAATGGCACAGAATTTCCAAATGAAAGTAGAAAATTACTGTTATTCATCAAATTTATTGTTCAGAGTACCAGAAATAGACATGTAGAATTCATCAAACAATTCAACAATCAACTCTTCCTTTCAGTGAACCCTAATTTTTCCTTGTCCTTTTTATTTTTTTAAATTTATTTTAAAGAGACTATAAAAATATTAGATAAAATGTTAGAAATGATGCACATTTTTTAAAAACAAGGTGAATGAATGATATTCAACAGTGGTTGTTACATTCCACATTGTATACAAGACAGTGTAGGAACTCAGATTACACATATTAGCATACCAAAATGATCAAAGTAAAAATTGTAAACATGAGCTGCTACATTCAAAAAAAATGGTAGAAATTAGTACAATCACCTTAGCTATCCTGTGTGTATATTTACATGATTTTCCCCTTCCTTTTTATCCTATCTTTTATCCTTTCCCTTATCTCAACTATTTATTTCCTTTGTTCAGTTATTTTCCATTTACTATACTTAGTGTATCTTTCAGATTTTTATTTATTCTTTCAAGTTCTTACACAAAGGATACAATATTTTTTTACACATGTGGATCCTATTTATTTCACTTATGTGTATTACCTCTAGTTGGATCCATTTACCTATAAAAGCCACAAGTTTATCTTTCTTTATAGCTGAGTAATACTACAGTGTATAATAATATCACATCTTTCCTATCCATTCCTCAGGTGATGGGCATTTGCGTTGTTTGCAAGATTTAGATATGACAAACTGTGCTGCTATAAACATGGGTGCACATTTGTCACTGATATGATGTTTTTTCTTTTGGAAAATACCCAGCAGGAGAATAGCTAGGATGAATGGGGATTCTAATCCTAGTTTTTGAGGAGTCTCTCACTGATTTCCATAGTGGTTATGCTAGTCTACACTCTCAGAAACTGTGGAGAAAGGTTCCTTTTTCCCCTACAACCGTTCCATCATTTGCTATTAGTTGATTTCTTTTTGATAGCCATTATTTCTAGAGTGAAGTGAAATCTCAGTGTTATTTAATTTGCATTTCTCCTACAATCAGTGCTATAGAACATTTTTTCATGTGTTTATTTGCCATTTGTATTTCTTCCTCTAAGAAGTATGTATTCTCTCAGATGTCCATTTTTGGATCAAGTATTTAATTTTCAGGATCTGATTCTTTTAAAGTTCTTCTTTTATTCTAGATAGAAGTCCTTTGCCTGCATTGGCTTATTAATTCTAGGAGTCTCTTGGTGGAGATTTTTGGGTCTTCTGTATAGAGTATTATGCCATCTGCACAGAATGAGTTTAACTTATTCTTTTTCAATTCTTATTCCTGCTAATTCTGTCTCTTGTCTGATGGGTCTGGCTAATATTTCCAGAACTATATTGAATAGGAGTAGTGATAGTGGACATCCATATCCTGTACCTGACTTTAGAGTAAAAGCTTTCGGTTTTTCTCCGTTTAGAATGATGTTGGCTGTTGGTTTGTCATAGATGGCTTTTATCACCTTGAGGTATAGGCCATCTATTCCAATTTTCTGTTTTTATCATGAATGGGTGTTGGACTTTTCAGAAGCTTTTCCGGTGTCTATTAAGATGATCATGTGGTCTTTGTTTTTGGCTCTATTGATGTGGTGTGTTACATTTATAGATTTGCATATGTTGAATCATCCCTGCATCTGTGGGATGAATCACACTTGGTCACGGTGAATAATCTTTCTGATTATTTGCTTCATTCTATTGATAGTATATATTGAAGTTTTTGCATCTATGTTCATGAGGGAGACTGGCCTATAGTTCTCCATTTTCGGTGAGTCTTTCTCTTGCTTTTGTCAGTATAATGCTTGTCTTGAGTGAATTAGGGAGACTTGCTTCCTTTTCCATTTCATTGAAGAGTTTGAAGAGAACTGGGATTAAATCTTCTCTAAATTTCTTGTAGAATTCCACTCTGAATCCAGCAGGAGCCATGCTTTCTGTTTGGTGAGGTTTTTTTTTTTTTTTTTTACTATATTTTTAATTTAATTGAATGATATTAATTTATGTAGAATTTTTACATCTTCCTGATTCAGCTATGGTAACTCATATGTATCTAAGAATCCGTCCATTACTTCTATGTTTTTCATCTTGTGAGAGTAACGAATTTTGAAGTAGATATTGATAATATTCTCAATTTAAACAGGATCTATAGTAATTTCACCCTTTTCATTCCTTATGGCTTGAATTTATTTTTTTCTTTCTTTTTTGATGAGGTTGGCTATGGATTTATTAATTGTATTTAATCTTTCAAATAATCAACTCTGATTCATTAATTCTTTGTACTGTTTTCTTTGTCTTGAGTAATTTCTGCTCTAATCTTTATAATTTCTTGCCTTCGTTTGGCTTTGGACTCGGTTTGCTATTCTTTTTCATAAATTTGAGGTGTGCCATTAAGATATTTATTTGTTCTGTTTTGTCTTCTAATGTGTGAGTTCACTGGTGTAAATTTCCCTCTGAGAGCTGCTTTCATTGTATTTCACAAATTCCAGTAAGTTCTGTTTGAATTTTTTGTTGGCTTGTAGATATTGTTTAATTTCTTATTTAATGTCATCTGTGACCCATAGGTTGCTGAGAAGGATGCTATCTAATTTCCTTATGTTTTGGGGGAGTGGTTGCAATTTCTTTTGTCATTAATTTCCAGTTTTGCTGTGCTATGGTAAGATAGTATGCATAGGATAATATCGATTTTCCAGCATTTCCTTAAACATGATCTATGGACTAATATGCACTCTATTTTTGAGAACATCCCTTTGGCAGCTGAAAAGAACATGTATTCACATGTTGTGTGGTAGAATACTTTGCAACTGAACACCAAATCCATTTGCTCAAAGGTTTGTTTCAGGTCTGCTACCTCTTTGATGAAGCTTTGTCTAGTTGATCTGTCTTTTTAAGGTAATAGGTTGTTAAGTTCCCCTATTAATATGGTGCTATTCATTATTTGATTTTTTGTTGTCCTTTAAAGTTTGTCTTATATAGTTGGGTGCTCCCATGTTTGGTGCTAACATATTCATAAGTGTTATTTCTTCCTCTTGAAGTTTTCCTCTAACCAAAATGTAATGACTATTTATCTCATTTGATTATTCTTGGTTTGAAGTTCACATTGTCTGAAAATAAAATAGCTACCCTAGCTTTTTTTGTGAGTTATCAACACATGTTTCCATCCTTTAATTTTCAATCTATGAATTTCCTTTTGAGTTAAATGTGTTTCTTGTATGCAGCATATTGTTGAATTTTATTTTTGATCTACTCTGTTAGTCTATTTCTTCTGATTATGAACTGAGACCATTTACACTGGTGGTTATAACTGATATGTCTTGACTTATTTTGTCATGATTTTTCCTTCTATTAGTCCCTTACTTTTATAATGTTTATTTTTTTATTTTTTCTTTGTACTTAATACTATCTAATATTTATTTAAAATTCTATCACAGTATCCTATTATTCTCAACATAATGTTCACATTTTATTTATGCATTGATTTTATTTTACTTGAACACATCACCTAATTATTTTAATTTTAAGCAATTTCTTTTGAAACCAAGATAATTTTACTCTTTGAAAAACTTATTTTACAAAAGCAATAGGGACTTATTTTTCTGGAAGCTTAAGGCTGAATGCTTAAGGCATTTTCTTCCATCTGTTGATTCCCTATTTTTCCAGTGTTTAATTGCTTGTCCTGATTGCTGGGTTTTTTTCTCATCTCGGTCTAGGAATTCTGGTGATTTTGATCTCTTTCTAGAATATCGTTCAATTATCTTTGTAGGGTTGTTTTGGCTATTATGAATTTTGTTAGTTATTCTTTTGTCATGCAAGCATTTTGTTTCTCCAATAATTTTGAAAAAGAATTTTTCAGGTATTTCAATCTTGTTTGGAAATTGTCTTCTTTTTAAGACATGAAATACTTCACTCCAAGCTCTTCTTGACTTTATGGTTTATGCAAAAAAAAAAAAATCTCCTGTGATTCTGTTGGGCTTTCCTTTAAATATGATCTTCTTGGTTTCTCCAATGGCTTTTAGTATGTTCTTTTTGTGCTGAATATCTGGAATCTTGATATGTGTGTGTGTGTGTGTGTGAGTGTGTGTGTGTGTGTGTGTGTGTGTGTGTGTGTGTGTTTTGATTGATTGGTTGATGTTATCTGGAGTTTTAAATGCCTCATTTACTGTACGTCATATTCTTTTCCCATGCTTTGGAAGTTTTCTGCTATTACTTCTGCAAATACTCTTTTTTATGTCAATTGTTTTGACTCTATTTTTCGTTGGTTAGTCTCACGTTGTTCGTCTTTGTATCATCTTGTGGCTGTTGAATTATTTCCTGGTTCCTTGTTCCTTTTGAAAAGATCTTTCATTTCTTGGTCACTAGCTGCAATGATGTCCTCAAGGTCTGAAAATCCATCTTGAGTTTCATTCATATCGTTTCGCCTGCTTTTAATGTAATTTTTAATTTCCTGGATATCTCTTTGAATCTGTTTCATGTATTCCGTTTCTTTACTATATTGTTCATTCATGGTTTCCATCATTTCTCATACTCCCTTATTTTGTAATCAATGTCTTCTTTAGATGCACTCAACAATTCTTTCATTATAGCTATCC
Organism: Myocastor coypus; assembly: GCA_004027025.1. Taxonomy (NCBI): domain Eukaryota; kingdom Metazoa; phylum Chordata; class Mammalia; order Rodentia; family Myocastoridae; genus Myocastor; species Myocastor coypus. The sequence continues at coordinate 10,833 of PVJA010022371.1, forward strand.
TTCCTTTTTCACCTGTAAGATTATTTCTGATGTAATTTCCTCTATAACTATTTGGAATTGCGTCTTTACTTCAGTTGCAATCATTTCAGAGATTTCAAGTGTGTGACTTTCAATTTCTTCTATACTGATGTCCACTCAATTTGTTCGGAGAGGATTAAGGGCCTGAGATTGCATTTTCCTCCTTTACCTTGTAACACACAAAGAAATCTTTATTTTGAATTTTATGATAACTCTTTAATTTTGGTAGTAGGTAGTTTTATCACTACTATCAGAATCACTCTAGAAAGAGTTTGTTCTTCAGGGATAGCCAGGCGTGGTGGTGCACACCTGTAATCCCAGCACTTAGGAGGCTGAGGCAGGAGGATTGATGTGAGTTCGAGACCATCTTGGGCTACAAAAGTGAGTTGAAGGCCAGCCTAAACTACATAGCGAGACCCTGTCTCAACATAGTTTTTAAAAGATGCAATTTGTTCTTCAGGAATATCTTTTGTGTGTTGAAGATTCTTGGTTTGTCTCTGTTCCAACATCATACCTTCTTAATTAATGGAGTGAGATGTTGGATTCTATTCGACACTGTCCTACACCTTTCAGTGTAAGTCTTTGATGAGGTTATTACCAAAGGGACAACAAATAGTTAACATAGACATGACATCTCAACTACAGCAGTACAATTAGCAATGATAACAACATGAAGCAAAATTTAGAAATTGACAAACTTTGGTAACTGATAGGAGCAAGATTATAGTTAGATAATAAAACAGATTATAAATTTTGAGTTTGTAAAGTATTTCCACTTGCTAGAGTAGATTTTCCCTGTGTTCTTCTTCCCAAATATCAAGTTCTAAGTGCTTCCTTTTGTATAGCCTGGTGGGACTGGCACCTGGACTTCTTTGGCCCAGTCTGTCACCCAGAGTTTCATTCATATCCCTGCTTGTCCCTGCTAGTCAGTGGGCTAGGACCCTGAATTAGTACCAACAGGCTTGACCCCAGAGCTCTTTGCATGTTCATTCCTGTCCCTCCATGCCTGTCCCTGCTGGAGAGTGGACCTGGTATTATCTGGGTCTATCTCAGAAGACTAATCCTCCGAATTCTATGTAAGTCCTTACTGCTGGGACCCAATGAAGAGCAGCTATTTTTATGCTCTTTCTCTTAAAAAAAAAAAAAAAAAAAGAATAAAACAATGCAGAGAGGAGAGTCTGAGAGGTAAAATTGTTATTTTTGCAAATAACATATTTACAAGTTTTAATTATTTATGGATAATTTTGAAAAGATAAACATGTATATTAATATATGTATGTTTACCTGTGTATGAAGATGATATTGATTAAAATTAGAAAGAACTTGAACACTAGGTACTCCAGAAAAAGTATTTGGAGTCTAAAGAATGACAGGAAGAGAGGAAGATTTTCCTTCCATTGTCTGCATTCTTGTAAGTTTTGAAGTTTTATTTTCTTTGTTGTCTTGTCTTTACTATCTTTGAGCATTACTTATTAACATTAAAGCATAATAATTAGAGATAACAGGAATTATCTTTTTAGCACCCAAAAGAAAAGCAATAAATATTAAGTGTGAAGTCAACTCTTTTATATTTATTACTTAGAAACTAGAAAAGATAGTACCTTATGGTAGTCTCCAATGTCTAATATTTTCTGTTTAAAACTATATTACCCTACTTTTAAAGGGAGTTCCATTTTGTGATTCATTGGAAAGAGCTTCTCCCTGTTACATTTCCTGAAATATGCTCCTTCTTAAATATTTTGTTCACTTGTGAAACAATTCAAGTCTACAGCTTTCATCATAGAAAAAGCTTTGACTTTCAGTTGTTTTCAATTGGAGGGCTATTCTTATTTTTTAGTTATTTGCAAATTATATTTCATAAAGATTTGTATCTTTCATCTATTGGAATAAAGATCACAATATTCCTATAAAAAAAAGCTTTGACAGGCCCGGCAGGATGGCTCAGTGGTCTAAAGCGCCTGCTTAGGAAAGCTTGGGCAACTGCAGGGATCACAGGTCCATCCCTGGCACCACATGCTGCGCCAGCCCTGCCCTTGGGGCAGGCTGAGCTGGCCATAAAAATGAGTGAATAAACAAACAAAGATTCTGAAACAAGAAATTAAATTAAAAATTCTTCATAAGTAAATAAATAAATAAATAAACACCCCAAAAAAGGAAAGGAATTAGTGGAATTATCATTTTTCACAGATGACATGATACTCTACATAGAGAAAGACTACGAAAACTCCACCAAAAGACTTCTACATTTAATAACCAAGTTCAATAGCATAGCTATGTATAAAATCAATATTCAAAAATCAATGGTAGTCCTATACACAAACACAAACACACTAAGAGAGCTGTAAGGGAAACCACACCCTTCACAACAACAAGAACATCCAAAATATTAAATAATAAGGAATCAGTCTAACAAAGAAAGTAGAAGATCTATCAATTGAAAATTATAGTGCCCTGAAAGAAACAGATTGAAAAGGATATAAGAAAATGGAGGATATCTCTTGCTCATGGATAGAAAGAACCAATATAGTGAAAATGGCTGTACTCTCAAAATTATTATACACATTTAATTCAATCCTGATCAAAATTCTATTAGCATATGTCACATATTTGGAGAAAAAAATTTCTAAAATTCACAGGGAACCAGAATAGAGTTAGAATAGCAAAAGCAATTCTGGGCAACAGAGATAATACAGGCAACATTACAGTCCCTGAACTGAAATTGTACTACAGGGGTGCCATCTTGCCTTATTCATAGGACTAGAAGCATCAAAAGGGTGGAAGAGGTATTGGTGGTGACAGTAGTTTTCCAGAATGAGAGGCATAAATCTTCTTACTTTGACACTTTCAAGATGTAGTCTGAATCAATTAAATTTTAAACAGAAGATAGGAAATCAATATATTTTTTTAAAAAAAATATGTGGAATCAAGGAGGACCGCCTTGGAAATGGTGGCCATTGAATCAACAACAATGGATGCAGTCATTCCAGCACCAGCAGCAATAAAGCCAGGTTGAGTGGGCTGCATTGGCCCAAGATTGGGTTGCCCAGAGAGAAGCTTCAGGACAGCAAAGCAAAATGAGCAACCACCAGGAATGATGCCAAATGGACAATATATGTGTACAGTGGAATCTGGTCCTTACAATCATGGAGATTTTAAGAGCAATTCAAACTTTAACAGAATATGGCAACCAGAACGGAGAATGCAGTAGCAGCCCTATAAACTCCTCCATCTCAGCCATGGATGCCACCAACACTAGGCCCAGTGGACAGTGTACTTCGTTCTGAAGAAAGAGACAGACAGGACAGTGTAAAATTTGCCCCTGACAACAAGCATTTATGTAACCATAACAGTCACAGCTGTGGAGAACCACACAATAATTTTGCAGTGGGGCCAGTGAACCAGTCTATCAGCTTGGGGCTGCTTTTGATCCACTTCAAGGTGGATTTCATCCTCCTTATTGGCAACCAGGACCTCCAGCACTGCCTAGAACTGAAGAGAAAGCCATCATCATGCAGTGATCAGCAACAGTTATTTACTGTACTTCTTGTCAAACAGCATCCTTGACAAATTGAAGCAGCAAAAAGGCAGGACTCCTGCAGCTTGGATTAGTGAAGGTCTTGGAAAACTGAAATGTGAAAAGCAAAAGAAATTAGTAAAAGAAAGGATGGAATAAACATGTTCACAATTGTCAGAAAGAAAGAGAGAGAAAGGGAGAGAAAGAAAGAAAGAAAGAAAGAAAGAAAGAAAGAAAGAAAGAAAGAAAGAAAGAAAGAAAAAAGGCCACAAAAGATGCTGAAGGAAGCGATGGCCCCCATTTACCTCAGAGACACAAATTTCATAGTGATGAAAAGATGAAAATCCTGAAAACCTTGAGGTAACAAGCAGTGAGAAAGACACCAGAAGTACATCTCCAGATCCCCAAGAAGAGCAGGGTGAGCCAGAGATGACAGAAGGAGAGAAAGAATATCAAATGATGTTGGCGACAAAATTGCTTCTAACTGAAATTCTTCTGGATATCACAGACAAAGAAATCTAGTACATAGCCAAAAGTATACATCATAAAGCAACAAAAACTCTGGCAAAACAACTGACAGTCCAGTGCACTGGCTTCCCTCACTGTATGCAGTGTGGCTTTCGATCTGGAGACAGTAGAGAGAGGCTCTGAGTCATCTAACACTGGTGATGAAGAATTACAGCGCCGAAGCCAGCAAAAACAGGAAGCTTTTGGAGAAAAGAAAAAGAAAAGCAGCCAGAACATGGTAAAGAGGAGGAAGAAGGAAAGCAACAGACAGAATGGGTTACAAATGAGATGAATGAATTTATCCACAAGGAGTAAAATACTTTATCAATCCCAGAAGCAAGAGAAGGAGGTATTGATGTAGTTAATGAAAATAATAAAAATGACAAGGAAAAAAGTGAAGATTTATTGACAGGAAGAGTTAAAGTCTAATTATTTGATCAGTCTTATATGCCTCTATCTGAAAATCTGAGAAACAAATTTGATGAAAATAATATGTAATATAGCAACCACTGCTAATGCTTTATTCTTATTTTGAAATTTTATACCATTTTTATTGTTTTATGTTGCCCTATTTTTGTCTTTTTTTCTTGTTATTTGTTTTGGATTTTTTTCTTCTTTATAAATAAGAGCTCCAAATGAAGTAACATCCATTTTGGAACCTAAAGAAAATAGGAAACAATGAAGCCATAGATCAGGAAATTCTAATTGTAGTTACAGTAGCAATAGCAGACTTAGTAGTGCTAGAAGCACTATCTTCAGTTCTTTTTATAGTTTTATCTCATTTCTTCTCAGTCTTCTTCTCTTAAAAAAAAAAAAAGGTAAGAATAGATCTCCAACAATTAAAACTATATGTATCTCAAGTAAAAACTACTCTTGAAAATTAAAATAGAAGTAGGGTTTGGGTGAAGGTTAGAGACAGGGGGAAATCTAATAGAAATAACATTGAAATAGAAAAATTATGAAATCAGAGTCCTTCCCAAGAGAGATGCAGAAATAGATGTCATTCAAGGGACAGACAGACCAATTGTTCCACTGCCTGTAGGAGTTCAGGTAGACATAACATTGAGGATCAATGTGGAAATCTTAGTAGAAGTCCTAAGCATAAAGGTGAAGCTAAAAAAAATAATAATAATAAAATAAAAAAAACAAGAGGGAAAGAAGAGGAAGCAAAGAATAGATAAAGACAGGAAAAATAAAATCAATGAAAGGGATTGTGAACAGGATGTAAAAAAAAAAAAAGAGAAACAAGGAAGGGTAGAAAATAATGTTAAGTTCAGCAATCAGGATGATAGATATTAAAAAGAAAAATAGGAATGAAAGTACATTATTTAAGAATGGTTCTATGTCTGCTAAAATATTAAGACATGATTCTAGATCCAATGTAAGAAAAGTACTAGCAAAGATATTAAAAGGCATCCAGACTGATTCAAGTGGAAGGGGCAGATCTTTTTTTTCTTTTCTTTTCTTTTTTTTTTTTTTTTTTGTGGGACCAGGGTTCAAATTCACAGAAGGAGCAGTTCTGAATCTCCAGGAAGTAGCACAAAAAAGAAGGCCAAGAACCCTAAATATAGTTGTTCACAATTGGTGGACAAATCTAAAGGTCTGGTAAGAAGGAACGCTGTAAACACAAGTTTAGGTCTCAGTCAAGATCAACAACTCCTCCCAGTCATAAGCACTGCAGAATTGTGTGGCAAGAATGCCATGACATTTTCAAAAATTCCATGAGTTGAAAGGTCTTGATTCACTTTAAAGGCACACTGTGACTGTATAGGTAAGACCAGAATCTTTTGTTAAATCTTCAAATAGGTGTACATTTTCCAAATGCTGCTACAAGTTACTTAACAGTACTTTTTATATTACATTTTTTCAAGAAGTACTGCACAATAATATTATAGACATGTCATTCTCTTTCAGCTGTAATTTTCTTAAATTTATTCTTTCATGTCCCATGATGCAAAAAAAGCTCTTAAGTTCACTTTTGCTAAAAAAAAAAGAAAGAAAGAAAGAAAGAAAGAAAGAAAGAAAGAAAGAAAGAAATTATACTACAAACCCACTGTGAAAAATCAGCACAGTACTGGCAGAAAACAGATCTGAGGATCAATGGAACAGATTGGAAGATGCATACAAAGCTACAAACACACTTGGCCACCTATCTTTGACAAAGAGGCTAAACATGTTCACTGGAATAAAGATAACAGCTTTAATAAATGCTACTGGGAAACTGGCTCTTTGAGTGCTAAAGACTAAAACCAGACTCAGGTCTGACAACATGCAGTAAGCAATAGTCAAAATGTATCAAGGATCTGCATATTAAAACAGAAATACTAAATCTCCTGGAAGATAAAAGAGATACAAATCTTGAAGACAGGCAGAATGTTCATGAACAAACTTTATGGGAAAAAATTTGAATAATCAACAATGGAGATCTCATCTTATTAAAAAGCCTTTGCACATTAAAAAACTGTCAATAGAATGAAAACTCACGCTATTGGGGAAAAAAATTATCCCACTGTCCCTCAGACAAAGGAATTATATTTAGAACATGTAAAGAATGAAAAACAATAATTGAAAAAAAATCAGGTCCCCTGTCTTCAGAGACTCAATCTAAAAATGAATATCTGAGATGACTGGATACTTCTCAGGTGAAGAAACACAAGTAACAAATAACATATATGAAAAACTGTTCAACGCCATTGGTAATTAAAGAAATGCAAATTAAGACAGCACTTAGACTCCAACTTATTCAAGAAACAATGGTTATAAAATCAAGAAATCAATCACTAACAATCTCTAAGGTTGTAGGGAAAAAGGAACCCTTCTCCACTGTTTGTGGAAATGTAGACCAATATATTAATGTGGAAATTAGTGTGTTGATTCTTCAATATTTTAGGGTTAAAAGTCTCATTCGATCCAGCTATTCCTTTTCTGGGTACTTTTCCAGAAGAATTGAAAATATTACACCACAGTGATATATATGCACCCATATTTAAAGCAGGACAATGTGTCATAGCTAAATCTTGGAAACAATGAAAATGTTGATGAACTGAAAAGTGGATGAAAAAAGATGTGCTATTTTTATACAATAGAATATTACTCAGATATAAAGAAGAATAGAAGAGGCTTATAGCTAAATGGATGAAATTAGACAGCATACTCATAAGTGACATAGATTAGACTCACATGTATAAACATTCTATTGTCTCCTTCATGTTATAAACTGAAAAAATAAGTAAGATCCAAAAGGTACAATAGATATCATGAAAAGGAAAGGAACTGCTCAAAAAGAAAGAAGAACTGGAATGGAGGAAGAAAAATATATATATGTACATATACACACACACACACAAGATAGCTAAGCTGATTATACTAATTGCTATTAGTTCATTGAAAGGGACAGTTTGTGTTTATATTGTTTGATCAGTTTTGAATGTTTTTGTCTTGTAATCTGAGAAGCTATTGTGGAGATAACAATATGCAATATAATAGCCATTGCTAATTTCCTTTTTATCTTGTTTTAAAATTTTATATCATTGTTTTTTCTTTTTAAGCTAAAAAACATTGGGCTGAAGAGATAGCTCAGTACAGTAAAGTCTTTCCTGGCAAATTCAAGGACCTGAGTTCAGTCCCTGGTTCCACAAAAAAAAAAAAAAAATTCATCCTTTAAGTTAAAAAATATTATCATGAATAATTTATAGCTCAACAAATTGAGCAGTCTGGTAATGGGCAAAGTCCAAGAAATATACAGCCTATCAAGACTGAAATAATAAAAAACAGAAATCCTAATATAATCAATAATGAACAAGAATACCATATTGTTATTTTAAAAACTCTCAACAAAGAATATATAGTTTCACGGAAGAATTCAACCAAACATTTCACAAAGACTTAGTAATTATCCATCCTAAACTCTTCCAATAATAATAATAATAATAATAAGTACTTCTAAAATCATTATATGTTACCAATACCCAACCTGATAATGACAACCTCTAAATAAGAACACTACTAGTCACTATACATGATAAACATGGATAAAAAGTCCTCCTGAAAACACTCCCAGACTAAATTCAAAAGCATAAGAGGAAGATCATACACCATAGCTGTTATAGTTTATATCTAGTTGACCCCAAAGCCTCATGCAATCGTGGGGTGGGGACTTCTAGAGCTTGAGACTTGCCTCATGATCCCTGGGATTATGTAGTTTAGTACTGATAAGATTGTGGTCTGAGTACTGCTGGGAATTATAGGTGTGGCCTGAGGTGGATAGTCAAAGACAGAGAGCCTGATGTAATTTAAAGAGAGACAGAGAGACAGACTAGCGCTGTTGCTCTATGCTGCCCTGGTTGTTCCGTTGCCTCTGTTGAGTTGTTGCTGTTCTGCCGCCATGAACTGGATACTCTCAGCCCTGTTCAACTTAGCCTTGGACCAGCTGAATATGGACTGAAACCTCCAGTAACTGTGAGTTAAATAAACCTTTCCTTCCTTCATTTTGAGTGTCAGGTATTAGTCTCAGCAACGCGTAAAAAGTAACTAAGACAATAGCCAACTGAGACTTGTCACTGAGACAAAGCATGGTTCATTACAAGGAAAGCAATGTGGATAATACACCACATTAATGGAATGAAGGAAAAAAAATCTTGCAATCTTTTCAAGAGACACAGAGAAATCCTGTGACAATATTTAATACTGTTTCGTGATTTCATAGTACTCAATTTCTTTTTCTTTCTTTCTTTCTTTCTTTCCTTCTTTCTTCCTTTTTTTTTTTTTTTTTTTTTTTTTTTTTTTTTTTTTTTTTTTTTTTTTTTTTTTTTTTTTTTTTTTTTTTTTTTTTTTTTTTTTTGTATTTTTGGGAAGGAGTGTTCAGGATCTCACTACTAGATTGGATTTGTAGTGATCTACCTGCTTACAGCCTCCCAAGAGTTGGGATTACAGGCATGCACCACCACACCCAGTCTCAATTGCATCTCAGCATGCCCAAACCCCCGGCCCCTGCACCTGCTTGTAAGTGCTTTAATCCACTGAGCTAATTGGCCAGCCCAATACTCAAAATAGTAAGGAAGAAACAGAAATGTTTCTCATTTCCAACAATATCTAACAAACCCAAGTATTTCAACAAAAACATTGGCTTAAGAAGAGAACTTTGTGTGTATTGATTCCTAGGTTCATTGTAAACACCAACAATAGAATTAATTGTTAGATAATAGGATCTTAAGTAAAAACAAAACCATAGTAGATGGGCTTCAAGAAAAGTTTTGTGTAACTGGGAAAATGATAACATACACAGCAATGTATTCTTGAATATTATAAATAAATTCGTACATTTGACATTATGAGCTAGTAAAAATTTCTCAAGTTCTTATTTGTTCTGATTTCTTTTTTTTTTTTTTTTTTAAGAATTTTTAAATTTTTTTTTCTTGTTTCAGAACCTTTGTTTGTTTATTCACTCATTTTTATGGCCAGCTCATCCTGCCCCGAGGGCAGGACTGGCACAGCATGTGCTGCCAGGGATCAAACCGTGGTCCCTGAAGCCTCCCAAGCTTTCCCAAGCAGGCGCTTTAGACCACTGAGCTATCCCGCCGGGCCCCTTTTTTTTTTAAAGCATTTTTAAATTTTATTTATTTATTTTTTTTGTTCTGATTTCTACACTCCAAATTTTAATCAATGTCTTCACTTTAAGAGAGAATTGGTGATAAATTCCCAGTAGGCCAATCTATTTTAATTAACCTCTTATTTCTTATACAGTATAGTGAGCCACATACAATAAATGTGCAATAAACATTGAATTAATTAATTATAGACAGAAATGCCTACTTGTCTGTAGGAATTGGCTATTGTTGGCTGTAATCATTAAATGTGTAAGATTTTTAGAGTTAATCCTTATTAACTTGAAATTCACAAAATAGTGAGTGTATTTATATCATGGGAATGGCAAACATTATGAAATCAGGGCTCCACTGGGTTGGCTTACCAGTGCACTACTACTATCCTTATTACTTCCACTTCACTATGCTTGTTCCATGTTGAGGCCATCACTACATGGGGCACTTTCCACCTATGTTTAACAGTCTCTCATAGATGGTTATGAAGATACATAATGCTTTCTCTGTAGATCTTTCAGAATCTCAGATATGTATGTGGTCACCATTGAAAGAATGCTTGTAATCTAAGTATAGTAAGAAGTCTTAGTCTGGATTTGTGATATATTTTTATTCTCCAAAAACAGTTACAGGGGCCCGGCGGGATGGCTCAGTGGTCTAAAGCACCTGTTTGGGAAAGTTTGGGAGGCTTCAGGGACCGCAGTTCGATCCCCAGCACCACATGCTGCGCCAGCCCTGCCCTCGGGGTGGGCTGAACCGGCCATAAAAATGAGTGAATAAATAAACAAAGGTTGTGAAACAAGAAAAAAAAATTTAAAAAAATAAAAAATTATTTAAAAAAGAAACAAAAAGTCACAAGTACATGTTCAGACAAACTTAGGAAACATCTAGTATGTAAAAGTTAACTCTGATAAGAGTAACCTATGGCAATGATAAATGAACCCTGGCAAGTGTAAAGGGCTGATGATATTACAAAGGCACCTGCAGGTCCGCTAACATGCTGCAGAGAATGGCGCTGCTTTCTCCTGTGCAGTAGTAGAGCCTACTTGTCCTTGAACAAAGGATATAAGATTTACTCTTTCAAACACTTTTGCCAACATTGCAAAGTCAAGTTTTAAACACTGCCACTTGTAAGTGGCTCTTACAACACATTGCTCACATTAGACTCTATCTAAAAAAAAAAAAAAATTAACATTTCAAGAACATTATTCATGCCTCTGCTATTGAGTTTAGGGAATCTTTGCTAATTCAACAATAAATACAATCAAGTAATTGAATTTGAAAAAACATTAATGTAAAAATCTGGTAATTGTTAGTGATTCTTACTATCACAAAGTCTTTATTCTTTAAAAAATTATTAAACTTTATGAACACTGATAACACAATTTCTTACCAGTAAATGTGATCCATTAGCAATTAACATATTATACATTATTAGATGCAAATAACTTTGTTTCTTTTGTGATTGTATTCTTTTTCTTTCTTTCTTTCTTTCTTTCTTTCTTTCTTTTTTGTGGTACCAGGGATTGAACTCAGGACCTTGCACTTGCCAGGCAAGCGCTTATTCTACTGAGCTATCTCCCCAGCCCTTGTGATTCTATTCTGACTGCCAATTTTTCATTCCACAAAGGTCAGACACTAAAGTTGGCCCTTGTCATCGTCACTGGCTCCCAGCTAGGTAAGGGATTAGTAAAACACACTTCTGGGCATGTCTGGGTGAGTTATAAAAGTCTGAACTTATGCCTGGTCCCTGGAGCTTTCCTCCAGGGACTGTTCCCTGCTTTTCTTTTCAACTGCCATTACGTAAGCAGCTTTGCTCCACCATACCCTTCCACCCTGATGCTCTAGTCTTGGACCTAGCTCACTGTAGACTGAGCCCTGGGAAACCATGAGTCAGACAGATCTCTCATCCCTTCATGCTTTAAATTGTGTCAGGTATTTTTCTCCCAACAATAAGCAAATTATGATGCATCACTTTGAGAAATCCAGTGCAACTCTTCTAAATTCAAAGTCTAGTCCTATAAGTGTTTTAAAATTTTGTGAAATAATTAGCCCATCCATGAATTTTTTGGTGAGGTATTTTCAAAAATTTTGTATTATTTTTAAATAGAACCCTTCAAATTTTGTAGTGATGTTCAGATTTCACATGTATCAAGATCTTCCCAAACTATCTGTGTGTGTGTGTGTGTGTGTGTGTGTGTGTGTGTGTGTGTGTCTGTGTCTGTGTCTGTGTGTCTGAGTGTCTGAGTGTGTTTGGGTTTTGTTCCCCATCATTTTCTCTGGTTCCTCAGTCTTCCAACAATTTTCTGTAAGAAATATACCCTTCTCCCCTTAATTCTATTTATGACGCCATTAAAACATTTTGGCAACAAAATATCCAGTGCTCAAGTTGTAAAATGAATAGATGACAGACAGACAGACAGACAAATGGTTATAAAGAACTATGCAATCCAGCAAGCTAGCATTGCATGATATATTTGGTCCCAATTGTATGAAAGGATTTTCCAGCCTTCAGATTTCTACAACTATAGGAGTCTGCTCTTTATTTTAATATGTATTCATTTAGAGTCCTTTCCTCCACAAGAGATTATAAGATAATGAGAGCTAAAGGTATAAAACTAAATGTAGCTCCGTGCATGCTATGTTGACATAACATGGAAACACCTCACATCTGATGGATATGAAACTCTTCCCCTATTTTAGAATTATGAATCTTCGCTAAGAATAAATTTGCTTTGAGTATCTGGCACCTGTAGAGAAGGGCAGAGGTACATTAAAACTGATAACAGTTGAGCTTGACTTTTAAAAAAAGAAAAATTCTCTATACATAAAAATCTAAAATAATGTATTTGGTCTTTTGGCTTTTTAAAAGTATGGTTTTAGTGCAAATAGTAAAGTTACTGACATTATAACACTCAAGAGTTTATTTTATTTCATTATAATAGAGTATATATGCCATAGTTCAATAACTTCATTCTAAACTGTATCTGAGCAGTAGTATGTCACTGTGGAAGTTTATATCAGGGACTAAACCTGTCACCTGGATCCAACTGTGGCAGTATATGATCAATGAATGACTGCTCTAAGAAGGAAAACTAGGTGCTGGGGAGATAGCTCCATGACACAAGTGCATGCCCGCCAAGTGCAAGGTCATGGGCTCAAAACCCAGTCCCACAAAAAAAAAAAAAAAAAAAAAAAAAAAAAAAAAAAAAAAAAAAAAAAAAAAAAAAAAAAAAAAAAAAAAAAAAAAAAAAAAAAAAAAAAAAAAAAGAGAAAAGAAAAAGAAGGAAAACAAACCCCCGGTGTCAGAGTGACAGTCTCAGAAATAAAGCTGATGATGAAGATTAGGAACAGCTGTAGTAGGAAAAGAATAGAATTACCTAGAAGAACACTGTCAGGCTGGAGAGATAGCTCAGTAGAATAAGCACTTCCCTGGTAAGCACAAGGTCATGAGTTCAATCCCTGGTCCTGAAAAAAAAAAAAAAAAAAAAAAAAAAAAAAAAAAAAAAAAAAAAAAAAAAAAAAAAAAAAAAAAAAGGCATTTAAGAGAACACTGTGATCTTAAAAATAGAAGAGTCTCAGGAATACTTTTCTACTGTTGCTGTATACCAGCTATGAGTAGGTCATTATATTAGCCCCCTAGGGAAATTAAAGAGCCACAGAACCTTCTCAAAAAAAGAGGAGCGGTGTTACCTTTAAATAGAATTCAAGGGCCAGCAAGATAGCTCAGTGGACTAAGCACCTGCTTTGGCAAGGGCAGGGAACCGGGGTTCAGTCCCTGGTCCCACATGCCCCTCATGCCTTGCCAGCCGCACCCCTGGGGCACACAGAGCCAGTGGCTGAGTCCAGACACAGTGGTGCATGCCTGTAATGCCAGCTCAGGGGAGGCTGAAAACAGGAGGATCACTACGAGTCCAAGGTTCGTAGTGAGATCCTGTCTCAAACACATAAATGAAATCATAAATAAGTAGAATCCACTAAGCTTTTATCTATGTGTATCATGAGGAATAGCAATGTGACAAGAAATTTTAACAGATATATACATGTACTCAAGAGGTTAAACATGAAACACTATCAAAATGCTTCGCTATTCAGTGAGAGTTGTATCTCTCTCCTCTGAGCTCCCATAACAATTTGGAAGTCTCACAGTCTCTGGTAGTCTGTCTTCTGCTGTGTGTCTACATAAACAAGATTTCCCGTCTAAGAAACAGAAACTGTTATAGCACACGGTGAGGTACACAGAGTCTATGCTGTGCTCCTAGGATCACTAGGACCCGCATTTTCCAGGCCCTTGCCACCTGCAGATGGTCACAACTCACCAGTGAAATATGGCTGGAGGAATGCTACTTTGCGGCTAAGGTCTTTAGGAAACATATTAACCTTCACTACATCCCTTCTACAAGCTGCAGACATGGCAGCCATCTGTCCTTGGAACGATGACTTTGCAAAATGGAAGAAGCCTGGTTTCCTATTGGTTGTATGGATCAGAGCCAAGGAGAAAGAGCTTCCTCATATTATTAAGTTACTGAAAGACAGATACCAGTTGTTAGGGGAAAAGTAGACATTTCTGGATCATTTTGTTCCACAAAAAAACATTAGCCAATGTAGTGTTCTACAGAGAAGTATCAAATGTACATTTTAAGGACCAGAAATGACAGGCTAAAAAAAAAAAATCCAAGGCTCTGTTAGACTTACAGGCTGTTGTGTCTGTTCATAGTGGCCCACCGTTGGCTGTAGAATGCTGTTTTTTCTCCCTTTTCCTACTTTACTTGGCCATAACTTGCTCTGCGGAACCTGTATTTTCCTTTCTTTAATAAATGTGAAACTTGGGCCTGGCAGGATGGCTCAGTGGTCTAAAAAGCGCCTGCTTAGGAAAGCTTAGGCGGCTTCAGGGATTGAGGTTCGATCCCCGGCACCACATGCTGCACCAGCCCTGCCCTCAGGGGAGGCTGAGCCAGCCATAAAAATAAATAAACAAACAAACAAAAGTTCTGAAACAAGAAAAAAAATAAAATTAAAAAAATAAATAAATGTGAAACTTTACCCTCATTAAAAATAAAGATCGATTATACACATTTTATTTTATATACGGTAGTTATTTGAGGCAGGGGAACAGATGGTAGAATAGATGACTGTAAGGCCAATGTGAAAATATCAGGTAGGAAAAGATCTAGTGTCTGAGGTTTGAGTCAGGTGAGGAGAACAGTTGTAGCATGATCAAGTGACACTGATTTTCTGTTTTTCCAGAGGCATCCTCTCAATTACATTTGGTGACTCCACATCGCCCCACCCCTGAGGCATTCCTGGCTTCCTCAGGGTGAGAAGCTAAGGTCTGAACTGCTGTACCACCCTACTTCTGAGGCAGATCTAATGGGATGAATAGAAGTGAAATCAGTAGTGCTGGGGCTGGGGACTTAGCTCAGCAGGAGAATGCTTGCCTAGCAAGCTGGAAGCTCTGAGTTTGGGCCTCAGCACCAAAACCAAAAACAAACCTCAACTAAAAAACAAAGACAAAATACCAACCAAACAAACAACAACAACAACAACAAAAACCCTGAATCATCAGTACTCAGAAAAGATTCACTGAGGCAATAGGTATTCAGTAGCAGGGGAAGTTCTTACAAGCTGAATCAGAAAGTTAATTGGAAAAATAATAGATGGAGTTCAAACTGAAAGGCTGGATCACTGAAGAAAAGAAGCAGAGCTGCTAGGGTTGGTCCACAAAGCGGAAGCTGAAGCTGGAAGCCATAAAGAGAGCATTCTAATAGCCTGAGGGAAGAATAAATACTGGGGAGGTTGTATTGCTTGTTAGACTTAGCATCTCTAAGCCCCTTCAGCCCACACCTTCCTACAGGCGCTGAGCAGAACTGCAGCCTGTACCGTCCTAACCAGGGCTCACCAAGGACAAGGGTGTCCCTCCACACCCTGGACAGCGAGAGAATAAAGCAGTGAACAAAGCCCAAGTGGCCCCCTGGGCACACAGTCCCTCTGGCAGACTCCACGGATCCTACCTTGAATGTAATCCCCACCAATTCCCACTGTTCTAACCCAGCAAGAAAGCAAATACATCAGCCATCTCCTGTACGCCCCTCTCCAGGGCTTGAAGATTTTTTTGTTATTGTTATTAACTTCCAATTACATTGCACTGTGGTCAAATAAAAAGCATGCTATAATTTCAATTCCTTTGCATTTCTTTAAGTATCATCTATAGGGCTGGTATATTTTAGAACACATCCTATATACAGCTGAGAGCAAATATTCTAATGCTGATCAGAGCATCCTTTGAAGGTCTACCAAGTCCTTTTGCTCATAAGTTTTGTTCAGTTCTGTTATTTCTTTGCTGACTTTTTGTCATTTGATCTATGTTTTTGTGACAATGTAAGTTCCCACTACAACTGCGTTATTATTTTTTTAAATTTTTCATATCTATTAATACTTGTTATAGTTGGAAGCTCCCACATTTAGTGTATAATTATTTATGATTGTTATCTCGTCCTCTTGATGTTTTCCCTTAACAAGTATGTGTCATCTCCCTTATCTCTTTTGATTATCCCTGGTTTGAAATTAGCTACTGCTGCTCTTTTTCTGGTTTCTGTTCTATGGAACATTGTTTCCCATCCTTTGACTTTCAGTCTGTGAATTTTCTTTTGAGTTAAATGTGCTTCTTGTATACAACATGTTGTTGGGGTTTGTTTCTTGCTAGTTTATTTCCTTAACTGTGAATTGAGACCATTTAAATTAATGGTTATAATTGGTATGTATTGATTAACTTTGTCATGTTACTTTGCTGCTGTTGGTTCCCTACTTCCCTACTGTTTAATTGTTTGCCCTGTCTGGTGGTTTCTTTCTGTTACTATTCTTGGAATTGTGGTCATTTTGATCTCTTTCTAGAATATCATTCAGTATTCTTTGTAGGGTTGTTTCGATAGTCATGAATTTCTTTATTGTTCTTTGTCATGAAAGTGTCTTATTTTCCAATTAATTTAGGAAGATAGTTTTTCAGGGTCCATCCATGTGGGTTAGAAGTTGTTTACTTTTAGGACTTGAGGTACTTCACTCAAGCTCTTCTTGGCTGGATGGTTGTGATAAGAAATCTGCTGTGATTCTGATAGACTTTCTTTTATAGATGATCTGATTTTTTTCTCTAAAAGTTTTCAGTATTCTATTTTTGTGCTGAACTGGGATCTTAATTATCATATGTCCTCATGTAGATTTATTTAGATCATGGGTAACTAGAGTTCTACTGCCTCACTTATCTGTATGCCAGTTTCTTTTCTTATGCTTGGGAAATATTCTGCTATTACTGCTGCAAATAGTTTTATGTTATTTGTGTGAACTCTTGCTTTTTCATCTACACCTATCTGACTTATATTGGTTTTTCTTTGCATCGCCTTGCCATTGTTACATTATTGTTTTCATGGTCCTTTTTATTTTTATGACATCTTTTCTTTCATGCTAACTAGCAACATCCTCTTCAAGGTCTGAAAGTCTATCTTCAGTTGCATTCAAGGGGTTCTGTAAGCTTTCAGTGAAATGTTTAATTTCCTGAAGGCCTCTTTGAATCTGTTTCCCCCATTCTAATTCTTGCCTATAGTATTCATTCAATGTTTCAATTCTTTTTCTATGCTCCTCTATTTTTTTTCTCTATGTCTCCTTTAGATAGGCTGAGCAATTCTTTCATTATGGTTGTCCTCTCTTTTTGTATCTGAGAGATTATTTCTGAACTGATTTTTCTCTATAACCTCCTGGAGTTGTTTCTTTACTTCATATGCTATCATTCAGAAATGTCACAAGCAGGCACAGGGGCCAAGAGTTCTATCCCCTGGCCTGCCGTGCCAGCCCTCCCTCCCCATGGGTCAAGATGAGATGACAATTGAGACTGGGTGTGGTAGTGCACACTTATAACCTCAGCTCTCAGGAGGCTATAAACAGGTGGATCGCTACAAGTCTGATCTAGTAGTG
>PVJA010022372.1:0-10192 GCA_004027025.1 Myocastor coypus
ACTCCTGTAATCCCAGCAGAGGCAGGAGAATTGTTTCAAGTTCGAGACCAGCCTGGGCTACGAAGTGAGCTTGAGCTCAAGGTCAGCCTAAGCTGATGCATAGTGAGACCGTCTCAAAAACAGCTAAAAAAAAAAAAAAAAAAAAAGTAAGTCAAGACCCTGTTTCCAAGAAGAATGTACCAGGAAGTTATAGGACCCTAGAGTCAGCAGACCTTCATCCGGGCCTCAGACAGAAAAGAAAAAGGATCTCCTCAAGAAAGGAGGGGGCGCACTTCCTCCCAGAGGCCTTGTCTTGGGGATGCCCTGTGCTCCAGGTTTCCTGCTCCTGCCCATGCACCCCATCCCAGCTGTGGTTGCTAGATTTAATCCAAGGGAATCATGAGCCAGGCCATGCCCATGTGCTGTCACGTCAAATCTGGTAGTTTTCTGGGGAATCACTCTGAATCACATTAAACATTTGAGGATTTGTAAAGGTAGTAGGCCCAGACCCCCTCCCTCTCCTGGCAGTTCTCTTAAGACTGATTTATGAGTATCAGGCATTGTCCAGGCCTTTAAGCCCCGATATCAGGCAGTAAGAGATGAACATGGTACAGAGTGACAAACAGTGTAAAAATAGATTCATGTCGCAGCCCGCCACAAAATAACTGGTTAGGGAGCTCTGTGGCAGCTGACTATCAAGCAGCAGTAATTAACTCATGTGTTCGCTGTCACAGAAAGTGTGGGCATTGCTGCTCGACTGCTTGGAAGAAGAGGTTTATTTGGATTAAATTTAGCAACCGCAGAGCAGATTTCCTTCACTTGCTGTTCCAGAGAATTTGAAGCATTGCTTTTGGTCCTACTTTTCAGTAACTGTCTTATACTTAGACATTCAAGGAATTTTTTTAATGGCTCTGCAGTGTGCCCCCAATGGCGTACAGTGTTTCAGAGCAAAATGCGTCCTCAGCAAGGCATCAGTGTCGTACTCAACTCAGGCACACGCTGCCCTAGCCTTATAACAAAACTCATTCATCTGGCTGGAAAACAGCTGTGATCAGTTACTGGTAGAAACTCTCCATCAGGAAGGTCCCCACAGAAGCCACCTGTGAGCTGGGCATGGTGGCACACACCTGTAATCCCAGCACTTGGGAGGCTGAGGCAGGTGGATCAGTGTGAGTTCAAGCCCAGCCTGGACTATAAAAGTGAGCTCAAGGCCAGCCCAAAGTGCATAGCGAGACCCTGTCTCAGATAAAAAAAAAAAAAAAAAAAGCCAACTGTGGACAGCAGATCAGAGGGGCAGGTCTGGTCCTAACACCCGCAGACAGTGCCAGGGTCACGGGGTGTCAGTTCGTGTGTGTTTATGCAGAGTCAAAAATGGATCCAGTCAGGGACTTGTTAAGCTCGTGCCTATGTTGTTGCCCCTGTGTTTAGAGACTTCATGGCACTGCCAGTGTTGGTTAGTACTATTATTGCTGTTCCAGTGGCATTGTACCGTTCTGACCTTTTAGTTTTAGAAAAGCCAAGGAGAGGTAAATCAAAGTAAACTCTAGGGATTATTTTACTATAAAGGGCTTCTGGAGAGACAGAAAGTAGATTAGTGGTTGCCTAGAGCTGGAAGGGGAGAAGGAGGGGGGTTTCTTTTTAGGGTGATGAAAATGTTCTCAAATTGGATTGTGGTGATGTTTACATAACGTGGCGAGTATACTAAGAGGTACTGAACGGTACAACTTCAAATGGGTGACATTTGTGGTATGTGAATTCTTTCTGAATAAAGCTGTTTAAAAGACTTTAGATGGCAAGAGATCAAACAGAACTGCGCTGCTAAGAACCGGTTCAAGATTACTTGCGCCAAACTTCCGCAAATCCAGGATTTTCATTTCCAGTCACCCAGAACAAACTCCGTTAGGAGCCCCCACTCTCGCTGGGGAACGGTGCTTTGCTTCAGTCAGCTCATCCTGTAAAGGGATCAGCAGCCCTCGGGACGGCCCGTGGCCGTGGCTCTCCGTTTCTCATGTGCAGCGCCAGCCCCGGCCTGTTCTTCTGCAGTAAGCTAGATGTTTATTGGAGGTGAGAGGAGGAACTGGGGCTGGAGATCAGTGAGCAATTATTCATGCCTCACAATGTTTCTTTTGTGAACCAGCGGAATGATTAAAAGTTAAGCTGCTTCAGACTAAGGATGAGATTTTGGGGCACTGATCATTTCTTTCTCATCATCTTTGCACAAATTGAATTTATGACTTGGATATGAGCAGGGTTTTCTTTCCTTCCTTTTCATTATTGGTTTACTCTAGCAAATAAATAGTAATTTAGTGATTACAAAACAATGTGACAGATGGCATATGTATGAAAGATAACAGATTGCAGTTTCAGGTGTGTTTTCTGAGTTCACTCCCCTATTAAAAATAGGTTTAAGATGTGATGGTACCGTGTAATCAAGATTTGCACAAAAAGGAACAATCTGATTGCTCTCTTGCTAGCAGAAATGCTACTTGATAAATATGTTTATTCAGTCTCACTAATTACATTCTTATTAACTTATCTCAAAAGAAAAAAAACAATTACAGTAGCCCACAAACATGCTTAGTCTAGGATGTCTTAAATGGTCAACATCTAGAAAAGAACCTAAATAGCTATAACTAGGCAAGAGGATCTTATGCTGAAAAAGTATATCTTTCAAAGCCTCAAAGAAACAGATTGTAAGGATAAATGCTTAGTGAAAAGAAAAAATTTTTAGTGTGTGCAAGATTATGTAAAAGTAGGGCCAGCCAAATAGTTCACCAGATTAAAGCACCTGCAAGCAGGCACAGGTACCAAGGGTTCGATCCTCGAGCCTGCTGTGCCAGCCCTGCCCCTGGGGCACCTGTAATCCTAGCTCTTGGAAGGCTATAAACAGGCAGACCACCAAGAGTCCAACCTAGTAGTGAGACCCTGAACACCCTATAGACCCTTCTCTAAGATGCAAAAAAAAAAAATTATATAAAAGTATATAAACAGACATACTGTACAGAAAGTACCTGTAGTGCTTTTGCTTAGTGGTGACTTTTTTTCTTTTTGAGGCACTTACACACCGTAGTCCAATATGGCCTTGGACTCACAGTCTTCTGGTCTCAGCCTCCCAAGTGTGTCTACCACCCTACCCAGCTATTTCTGTTTTCTTACAGGAGAGTTACTATTCATAGTGATTCTAGTTCAAGGGGTTCCTTAAACTAGAATCCTCTTCTCTCACTTTTAGAATTCCATATGCTGAAAGACTTTTGAGTTTGGGTGCTGTGCACTGCATGACGCAAATTCTGTTGGCAGAACTTTTCATCCTTTCTGTAGAGAATTATTGCCTCGGTGGCACTTTTTTTTTTTTTTTCACCTTTTGAATTGTGACATTGGAGCAATGAAGCAATTAGAGATAATGCCATAGCAAGGAAAGCATTACCAGGAATTTCAAAAATATGACTTTGGTTTTCTTTTCTTTTTTTAGTAATTAATACAGTGCATATTATTGTCTTCATAGTAGTTTAGTTATTCAGAGTATAAGATGCAGAGTATAAGATGCAGGCATAATAACTTTTCTAAACACTATTGGTACAAATATTTATTCTCACTGAACTAACAGAAAGTAGTTGTATATGTAGTCCAATATCCCATAATAGTAGTGGTTATCAGTAGAACTGGCAATGTCAAAAGCTGTTGATTTCTTTTTTTTTTTTTTTTTTTTTTTTTTGTAGAACTGGGATTCAAACTCAGACACTTTTGCCACAGAGCTATCTCCCCTGCCCCAGAAGCTGTTGATTTGGGCCTTTTACAGCTCAGTATACTAATCTGGCTTTACTTTTTATGCCTTGTGGTTAAACTTCTGCTGTGTGGTTAAGTCCAAGTTAAAGCAAAGTGTATATAACAAAATATGTAACTTTTGCATCTGACAAGGTCAGTCAAATCCCCTCAAGCCGGGCGTGGTGGCTCACGCCTGTAATCCCAGCACTTGGGAGGCTGAGGCAAGAGGATTGGTGTGAGTTCGAGACCATCCTGGGCTATAAAAGTGAACTCAAGGCCAACCTGAACTGCATAACAAGACCCTGTCTCAAAAAGACAAAAAACAAAAAAAGTCAAATTCCCTCAGGATTTACCTTGAAACCTTGTACAGCATTTTGTAGAACTTTTGTCACTGTCAGCCATCTGGATGAGTCACAGCCATTGCTTGTCCATTTTGCTCTCTGAGAAAGCCTGAGAGAATGTTTTCTCTCTAGGTGACTCTCCTTAGGCACACTATACATCGTCGATCCCTTTCCTCTGTGGCTCCATAATCTCCTTGAACAGAAAATCTGGGACACCACTGAGTAGCAGGATGTTACTGTACAGGCAGGTACTCTTATGTCCAGAGTCCTCACTGACCTTGAAGTGCTAGGGCCAAAATTTTGGCTAACCTTATAGCCCTTCTTTTTCTCTAATTTTTTGGTCTGCAACCTTAAGTTTCTAACCCTCCAGAAAATGACTTTGGTTTCTTTCCACACAGCTATCATGCAGTTTGGCAGTGGTTAGCTACACACTAGTGTGCGTGTAGCTCTGAACATCAGCACAAGACGTGTGTGCTTCCCCTAGGCTTCCTTTCCTGTCTCCAAGATGCCCCTTCTGCTCTACAATTCACTTCCACCCTCAGGGACAGGAAGAAAGGACGGGGTGGGGCCACACCAGCCTGACCATAAGCTTTCCATCCTCACCACCCAGTGGTCACTCATTCCTCACGGCCAAGCTCCCTGCTGGGTAGCATGGGAGAGAAGAGCAGGAGCCCTCTGTATTCACAGGCTCTGCATCTGTGACTTCAACAACTGCCAGTGGAAAGTTTTTTTTTTTTAAAGTGTGTCTTTACTGAACATGTAAAGGCTTTATTTTCTGGCCATTCTCTCCAAAATAACAACAACAAAAACTGTATACATAGCATTTACATTGCGCTAGGCATTGTAAGGAACCTAGAGTGATTTAAAGTGTACGGGACAATGTGGGTAGCTTAGATGGGACCACTACACCACTTTATATTAGGGACCTAAGCATCCTTAGATTTTGGCACATGTGCGGTGTACTAGAACCAGGCTCTTCCTATCCAAGGGATGACTGCCATTGGCTTTTAGCGTCCCAGCAGAAGAGGCTGGTTCACAGGCTCTGTTGGCAGTAACTAAGCCACTCTGAGTAGGACATGTTCTTGTGGTGGTTAGTGCACAACGTATGCATCAGTTCACTCTTCAGTTCATGGAGACACATGGAATTGCCTCTAATATGAAGTACTCTTTTTTTTTTTTTTTTTTTTTTTTTGTCTTTTTGAGACAGGGTCTCACTATGCAGTTGAGGCTGACCTTGAGCTCACTTTTGTAGCCCAGGCTGGTCTCGAACTCACACCAATCCTCCTGCCTCAGCCTCCCAAGTGCTGGGATTACAGGCATGCGCCACCACACCCGGCTCATGAAGTACTCTTTTTTTTTTCATCTGGACTATCTCTGTCAAATTCTGCCTTTGATAAAGGCTCACTAGATCTACTCTCCATATCTGAACCGAACAGAATAATTAACAGGAGCTTTCTAAACTTACAATGATGCCATGCCTTGACCTTTACGTGCAGTCGAGGAGGATCACAGAGCTCAGGCCCAGCAGCTGCTGCTTTGGTGCACGCAGCCCCTCCCTCCACACCACGCTTCTCTGTGCTCTAGGATGACCACTGTCGTGCAAATCATCGCTTTGGAATTGTCTTTGCTGTCCCTTCCCTTCCCAGAAAAAGAACCCAGATTAATGAATGACTGAAAAACAAAAGTATTTAGTTCCCTAAGGAGCAAGGAAGTAGCAAGGTGAGCTTCAGTTTTGGTATCAAGAGCTGCAGCTTGAGGCTGTCATAATCCTATGGCCAGGAGAACACTAGGATTTTCCTACCTACTGTTGTGCTCAAATGCCGTAATCTGATAATTAAATTGCCTCACTCTTGCTCTGCCCTTTTATGTGTGCAATACTAATAAAGAGTTTAGATGTGAAACTGTGGGCCCTGCAAAATGTCAAACAAAAGGAATTTCTCAGTGGATCTTGCCAAGACTTTTAAGTTACTTTCCTTGAGTTTTAGCAATGGATTATAATTATTTTTTCCCCAATAATGAGTAGCCACATTCTGAAGTTGCTACCTAGCTATATGTGATGGGCAGCAGTGTACATTTATAGGGACGAGTGCTGTCTTTTTGAAGCAGTGTGCTTCTCTGATGGACATTGCCTTCCAGACAAATCATGTGATTCCACAAACTGCCCAAGCCTAGACATCACAGGAACAGCAGCAGTGGTAAAGTAGTAAAATATATGTTATGTTAAACTAGTAAAAAGAGCTATCCGTGATGGCAGATGCCTATAATCTCAGCACTTGAGAGGCTGAGGTACAAGGATCATTGTATGTTTGAGGCCAGCCTGTGCTACATAGTGAGCTCAAGGCCACCCTGAACTACATAGTGAGACCCTGTCTCCAGAAAACAAGGAAACACAGGGAGGTAACTCTCGGCAGCACCAGCACCTGCCTGCCAGGCACAAGTTCCTAAGTTCCATCTGCTGCACCAGGAAAGAAAAAAAAAAAAAGAAAAGTAAAAAAACAGCACATTACTGACTTGAAATTTTTGTTTCTAATTTTGAGAATTTCAGTTTCTTTATGCAGAAATGAAAAAGCCGAAGCATTTTAGCTAGTCAGCTACACATTACTACAGAGACTATTACCAATGTCTACTATCAACATAGAAGAGCCGTCAGGGGATGCAGCCGTTCCCTGACCATCCACACAGGTTTCTGTTCATCTTCCTTCTTCATGCAGCTGTGAGGAAAGTCACATGAGTTTGATTATTTGTTTGTTTGTTTGTTTGTTTATCTGTCTATTTGGTACAGGGTCTTGCTACACAGCTTGGATTCATAATGAGCCTCCTATCTCAGCCTCCCTAGAGCAGGGATTACAGGCATGCACCACCACGGCCAGTTCCAGTGGCTGTCACAGCCACATCCAGGGCCATCACAGCATGCAGTACTGGGGATCAAATCCTGGGGTCCTTGCGCTTGCCAGACAGGTCTTTAGACCACCAGGCTATCTCCATAGCCTAGGACATGAGTTCTTAAAAGAAACTTTCTGTGGTTGTATTTTCAGAGTTCCAAGTTGAAAGGTTATCAGAAGAAAGATGTGCGACTTGGAGGCCTGGGACCTGACTTTGAGTCCATCAGAGGCAAAGTGAGTAAGGTGTCCACACACAGTGCTTTCACACTCGACCTGGCCCATTGACCCCTCAGCAAAGCTGCTTAGAGATGCTCTCCCAAATCAAGCCCAGTACAAATGTTGCACCCTGAATACAGACCCTAGAGAGTAGCCCTGGCAATAGAACAGAGGCCCAGCCACTCTTTTTATTGCAAAATAAAATGTTAGCCAGTGCTGTTTTAGGCACACACTTGAATAAGCTTTGAAGACCTGTATGGACAAGTGGGGCACATGCGTAGGAAAAGGGATGTGCGTGTTATGTTGTCATTGGTCTTTCCTGACAGAGTAGTCTTGATAATTTTAAAGAGTGGCTGCAGAAAAGACACTTAGGTTTGAGCTCTCCAGCCCCTGAGTAGTGCATCTACTTTATTCTCTTTTCTCCTGTGAAAGGAGATCTTCATTTAATGTGTTTTAACTGCAGTTGCACTCAGGCATAGAGAGAGAGTATAGCTTAAAGTTGGAAGCAAAAAAGAAAATAAATTGGGTGAATGCAACAAAGAAGGGGCTCAAGTGACTGCCACTGTTAGGCAGCCCCTGGCTCACTGCTGCAGTGAGGCTCCTCACCAAGGAGGGGCGCGGGGAAGCGCTCACTTAACCAGCTCAATGCCACAGCCTTACACATGGTGGTCCACGTCTGTGCAGCCAGCACAGCACCTGACCCCCTGCAACTAGCGTCACCCCAAACAGAGCACACAGAGCTTGCAGAACCTGCGACTCTTTGTAACCTTATTTCTATGGATAGATGCAAAAACTAAAGCAGCAAAAGGAGTACGCAAAGCAAGTTAAAGAGTACAACATGCAGGCCTTCTCCGCTCCACCCAAACCACACACAGCCAAAACCGAAAATAAGCCAGTCATTCCTCGGCAGAAGGTAAGAAGTTCTCACCAAGGTTCTTTTAAAATCAAGATTAAAAAGAAATGTTTGTTCCTGCTTAATTTTAAAAAGATTTTGCATATGTCTGGAACCCAGGAAATATTTCAGTAATGGTCACTCCTGCAGCTACCTGTCAGCCACAGATATATATGTAGCTGCAGCCCGGCAGGTTGGCTCAGTGGTCTAAAGCACCTGCTTAGGAAAGCTTAGGCCGGCTGCAGGGACCGCAGATCAATTCCTGGTACCACATACTGTGCCAACCCTGCCCTCAGGGCAGGCTGAGCCGGCCATAAAAATAAATAAACAAAAGTTCTGAAACAAGAAAAAATAAAAATAAAAAATATAAATAAATAAAAAATAGGTAGCTGCAGCAAACACACACAATGATATAAGATTAGACTTTTTATTTTCCTGAAGGTCATTATCTCCACATTATTTCTTCTAAGTGCACTATTTTCAATTTGCCACTCATAAAAGGAGGAAGGAAGATGATTTCTTAGAAGAAAATAGCAATCCTGAATGGCTACCAGTTTATTCTCAGTCGTGAACTAGGTTTCAAGGAGGTTAGTGTCTTGCTCTTTAAGATAAAGAAAAGCCCCTCATTGTTTCTTTCCAGTTCATTCCCCTGTGGTTTCCCATAGGGATTGTAATAAATGTTTTCTTCCAACAAAAAGAAGTGTTTTCTAGAAACACAGCATGGTGGCACATGCCTGTAATCTCAGTGCTTGGGAGGCTGAAAATAAGAGGATCAGTACGAGTCCATTCTGTGTAGTGAGACCCTGTAGACCCTGTACTAAATATATTTTTTTTTCTTTTTTTTTTTTTTTGAGACAGGTTCTCACTGTGCAGTTCAGGCCGGCCTTGAACTCACTTTGGTAGCCCAGGCTGGTCTCAAACTCACACCGATCCTCCTGCCTCAGCCTCCTGAGTGCTGGGAAGTACTAAATATATTTTTTAAAAAAAGAAATACAGAACATTCTTCTACTCAGATGTCATCTAACCAAGGGTTACTATGTAAATGAAGCATGTACCATAGAGACACAGGGCTTCGCAGTGCAGGCCTCTGCCTCCACTGACCCAGCCTCTAGTCAGGACATGAGATCCTTTGCCAGAGGGCTAAGCGAGCCTTCGTGCCCTCAGGAATGTGTACCTCGTGTTCTCTCTCAGAGACCATCGTATTTCCTCTTTATTGCCTTTTTCCTCAGACCTTGAGGACCTCAGTCCTCTTAATTGAGTTTCCATGGTGCCACTTTTTTTTCACCAACCCATTATATTTTCATGAAAAGCTTCAAGGCCATAAGTCTATAAATTAGAGGTTCCTACAGATTTCATCTACACATTGTAAGATATTGGGAGATTTTTCCTGTGTTTTAGACTTTTTGCCCTTCTAGGACCTAAATAAGCTATTCATTCTCATCTCAGCTATCAGTAAACTCTTAGTATAACACGAAACTGATGCAAAGGAAGATTTAGAAATTATACTAGATGATCCTTCTCCTCTCCCCTTCTGTCTCACCCCTTCCCTCCTGCTTCCCTCCCTTCCTCCTCCCCCTCTCCCTCTCCCTCTCTCCTTGTTTCTGTTTTTTCAGGGTGTGTGTGTGTGTGTGTGTGTGTGTGTGTGTGTGGTGCTGCAGATCAAGCCCAAGCACTTGTACATGCCAAGTACCTGTGCTACACTGAGGTACACCCCCAGCCCTAGTGATTTTATTCTTATCATGCCTTTAAGAACGAGTATCAATGGGGGAAAAGTCTTTAGGTTCCTACTAATATACTAAAGAAAAAAACAACCTTTAATACTTTGTAGAGTTCTAAGACTCTAGGAACAAGACCAGTATACAAAGGAGGCTCTATTTTACATCACCGTAGTGATGCCTTTGGTTTCAGACTGTAACATCTTTGGATAGCTAATTCTATTAATAATGCCTTAAGAGAAGGGATTTGATTGATTGATTGATTGATTGATTGATTGATTGATTGATTTGGTACAGGGTCTCGATACACAGCTCAGACTTACAGTGATCCACCTATCTCAGCCTCAGCACTGGGATTACAGGCATGCACTACCACACCCTGTTTTAGTGGCTGACAAGGTGTGC
>PVJA010022372.1:10292-34114 GCA_004027025.1 Myocastor coypus
CCACCACGCCTAGCTTGCTTCCTATTTTAAATAAAATTTTGTCTTTATATCTCTAGGCTTTGGAATATGCAAAGACCATCCCCAAGCCGAAACAATCAAGTCTGACGGATCAAGCATCCAAGGGGGAAAGGAATCCAGCCAGTGATGGGAAAGAAGAACCTTTGCCTGGAATCTCCCTACTGGAGACGCTGCAGAGCAGACACGAGAGGGAGAAACAGGCTGTGGCTGCTTTCAGAGTTCTTCAGATTGTCTAAACAGCGCTCGGCAGATCTCAGGCGCTCCAAGAACACGGCAGAAAAGAAACCCCAGCCGCCCGCTGTCGGCACCGCCCAGCACGGGCACGGGACTTCCCAGAGGCCCAGAGGTTCTGGGCCATTCTTCACTTTCTAGCAAGAAAATGCTTCTAATTATTTATTTTTAAATCAGTTAGAATTAGGGGCTGATACATAACTAGACAATAAAAGCTTCAGTTTCTTACTGGATCTTTTGACTTCTTAAACCAGCTGTTCCCTTCCTTCGCATAACAAACACCTTGATGTTACCCAGAAATAAACACTTCACATTCTCTGAAAATGAACTCAACTGGACTTAGCAGTAAATTTAGACATAACATTTCAAAAATATTACTCAAATATCCAAGTTTGCCAAAGGATTTATATGTAAAACTTAAAAAGAATGAAAGTATATGTAGATGCTTTTAATAGAACAAATGCCAATGTCACTCATAGTGTCAAAACCACAGTTTTGCCCACAAGTCTAACAATGCCCAATTCAGACAACTCTGAGCGATATACTTTATCAAAGCCAAGTATATGAATTTGCTGGGCATCTTGCCATCATAAATATCTTAAAATATTGTCAAATTCAAGATTGCATATGAAGCTGGGTGTGGTGGCGCATGCCTATAATCCCAGCACTCGGGAGGCTGAGGCAGAAGGATCGGTGCAAGTTCGAGACCAGCCTGGGCTACAAAGTGAGCTCAAGGCCAGCCTGAAATGCATAGTGAGACTCTGTCTCAAAAAAGACAAAAAAAAAAAAAAAAGATTGCATATGAAATAATATTAGATAAAAGTGGCATATAGTTTTCTACTGAATGTAAAATGACATATTATCTTTTGGTGTATTATAAAAATTCTTTTTTTAAATATGAAAATGATTTTATTAGCTGAGCTCAGCGGCCGTCAGCAAGAGACCCCTGTTTCAGAGTCCAAGTGAGCAGCCCTGCCCAGAGAACATGAAGAGTTACAAAGGGGAGAGAGAAAGATGAAAAGAAAACATGAAAAGAATATGCAATATATCCTGCTTGTCAAACGATTAGATTAGCACCCACCCTGTCTGTCAGAATAAAATGTATATGGCTGTCTTAAAATAATTACTAAATTTATTTAATTTTTTATATTCTTCCCTATATTTGGTGGGTTTTGCATTGTTAGGTGAACATATCCAGAAATACGTAATTTGATGCTAGGACAAATCTGTAAGTGGGGCATAAGGATTTGTAAATTTAAAATTCTATGTTGTGTAGATGTTACATATATAATGATATGATATAAAAGCTGTCTACGGTAACTTTCTTTTGAAACCAGAAGTAGTTTACAGTTCAGAGTCTAGGAAGAGGCCTGCGAGATAACTCAGCAGTCTAAAGCGCCTGCTTAGGCAAACTTAGGCAGGGGCAGAGGGGACCACGGTTTGACCCCAGCACCACGTGCTGCCCAGCCCCACCCTTAGGGTAGGCTGAGCTGGCCAAAATAAGTAGATAAAATAAAGAGTCTGCGAAAAGAACAAGTGACTGACGGTTACAGGAAAACTGGTAAGTCATGCCTTAGTCTGGCACTGAAGTTAGTGCCAGATAATGACACTAACCACTTCACTAGTAATAATTAAGTGCATTGTTTGTAGTTTCCATCTGGTCTCCATTCTCCATTTCTTTTTTTTTTTTTTTTTTTGTGGGACAAGGGTTCGAACTCACGACCTTGCACTTGCCCAGCAGGCACTTGTGCCTCGGAGC
The DNA here is from genome assembly GCA_004027025.1 of Myocastor coypus. Lineage (NCBI taxonomy): Eukaryota > Metazoa > Chordata > Mammalia > Rodentia > Myocastoridae > Myocastor > Myocastor coypus. Next base: position 12,301 of record PVJA010022372.1, read on the forward strand.
TATCTCCCCAGCCCCTGGTCTCCATTTCTACTCAAATTGTAGCAATGAATGTCTCCATTTGTATTGTAAATAAACATACAGCTTAGCTTTAAGGAATCTAGGGCTTGTTTCCTATTTTAAGTAAAATTAATAAATATAAAATATTTATTAATATTTACATTCTACTTTAGTAGTAATTTTTAAAAGTGTGAGAAATGGTACTAACCATTAATGAGCAGTACCATTAATGATACCAGCCATTACTATGAGAAGTTAGTATCAAAGAAAAATCATAGCCCAAACTACTTTAAGATGTATTTTTGTTGAAGGGGCTCCTTCAGGATACATGATGAAGATGTTGCTAGAAACATTAACTTCTTTACTAAATGGCTTTAAACTAACTATAGAAAAACACGAGAATGCATATAATAGAAACAGCCCCATATTTTCATATTTAAAGGAACAAAGTAAGATTATAAAATAGTCCTCATCAGTAAGAGTAAAAGAATTCAGAGCTTGAAAAGAATTTACCTCATCCTACTGCCAACTTTTCCTAGGGGAGAGGGAGGCCAGGAAAGCGAGCGCTCTCCAGCCTTCCACTCTATTCAGCCAAGATTCATCCCCTCTCTACACCAAATAGCAGCTCTGTTTGGATCTTTGTCTGTAGAAAAAGCATGTTCTTGTTTCTTGACATGGGCAAGGAGCACACAGTTGCTACAAATTGCAAAATGAGTATGAATTTGCTTAAGTTGAATTTTAAGCAACATGTCCTACTTGTACCTGATTAGCTATCTATCTGTCTGTTTATTTTTATGGTACTGGGGATCAAAGCCAGGGTTCTGTGCATGCAAAGCAAGAACTCTACTGCTGAGCCACATTCCCAGCTTTTAGAGCATGTACAGTCTGGCAGAATGTCTTGCCAACACTGATATAGTGGTAAAGAAACACAGAAAGGAGCTCAGACTTCGAAGGTGATATTTGATTTCCTTTCTCCTAACATTCCCTCCCTTCCTCCACCCCTCCCTCCCACCCCCCAAAACACTTCTCCCCTCACCATTTTTTTCATAGCTTTCCCTTTTGCTCTTGGACCTGTGGTTAAATCCTTCCAGCACCTATGTTCATCCTGTCCAACCCAACACTTAGCAAAAACAGGTTAAGTGACTCAAGTTGACACCAAACGCTCTTTTGCAAGCTCCTTGCCCCCAAGGCCAGTCTTCACCGTCTAATACGGAAAGCTACTGAACAGCGGAATTCACTGCACCAAATGGCATCTGCAGTGGCTGCTAAAGGAATAGAACATACTGGGAGGAGGTCTTGAGCTGCAGTCCGAGAGAGGCTTAAGAGGACCTTTAGCCCCAAGTCATCTCCCCAGAGTTGCAGTCAGCAGAATGTCCCCAAACTACCACCACGCTAGGCAGGGAGAGAAATACAAACAATAGATGACACTTTTTTTTTGTTGTTGTTCTCTGTTTAAATTGTGCTGAGAACAACAACGTCGACCCTTTATAAACCTAAGTGGATCAGTGATCAATTTTATAATGTTTCTGTTCCAGATGATACTCTAGAAAATATAAACAGTCTGAGCCACAGAAAACAAGGAACTTCAAACTTGAGTCATATGACCAGGGAGGCCGCCATCTGACTAAATGTTCCATGTCCTTGACAGACAGGGCCTCACTGCGCCTAATCTCTGTGAGCTGGTACAAATACAGGTCTTTTGAGCCCTCTGCTCACCCTTATTGCAACCTCCTTTCTGTAGTATTTTTCATTTTGAGTTTCCAACAAGAGCATCCTCTTAAAGGGAGCTTTCTTTCTTTACAAGTAACTGAATTTAATGACAGCTGTTTTCTTGATAATGTTTTGTATAGTAAGGAGTCTCTTGGGAGTTATCCAGAAACCAAGTCAAGAAAAGACAATATTGAGGAGCAAAAGAAAAGGTAAGCCCAGCAAAGGCACCGCTGCCTAATGGCTCCAATTGGAGCCTTATTATTGGCTAATGAATCATTGTCAAAACATTGCAGCGAGCAGGAGCATGAACGGCGTAGTCTGTAGTGAGGAAAATGACTCTTCATCCCAACAGTTATTAACTGGGAGTTGTTTGAAAACACGTCCAGTAATTACAACAACACTGGAGCTAATTGAGAACTTTGAGTTGCTAGCAAATGACCCACAATAGCAGACTAGATCAACTCGGGGGATTCTTCTCTAATTACTTATTGAAAGGCAGCAGAAGATGAATTGAATTTGGGCAATAGTCTTGCAGATATCAGGGCAAGTTTAGCCAATTCTCTCCCAAGATGTGCCTCAAAACACATTGAATGCGACCAGTACATTAGAACATGGAAAATTCTTAAAGGAAAATCAGGGTTGTCTCATTACGCCTTTAAATTTAAAGATTACTTTTATCTGAATGAGTCATAAGTAGTATATGTTTCCTCCAATCTCAGGTATTCATAGGAAGACCACAGCGCTTTTCTTCCCTAATGCTGTCTTTATAAGCTCTATTTTCAATGGGGAATAAATGGAAAAACAAAGATACACAAACCCTCTGTTTGCTTCCTTGTTTTCCCTGTAAGGAAAGGACTGAAAATGGTAACACACAGTGAAGGTTTTGAGTCACTGTTGTTTATGTTTATCCATAGAGGACTTGGTCTCCCTGGACTCTTATTTTACAGGTTGACTATATTTTCAGACAACAGTTCTATACTGTAAAGGTAAGACAAAGAGAAAAACATCCATTCTTATAAAAACAAATTGTTTCATTTTTGTTTAAATATACTGAAATAGGGTCTCTGAGTAGCTGAAAATCTGATGTTCAGACTCACCCCCTTGCCCCACTACGTCCAAGCTAACTTCACTATTTGCTTCTCTTCTGCCTCTAGTTCCATCAAGCAAAAATCACACATCTTTCTCATGGAGGGAAGGAAACACATGAAATAGCTCGATTTCCTAAGTAAACATCTGCTTTTTATGGTTGTTTCTATTCTCTCGTCCATATCATTCCCTCAATTACTTATCGTTCTGAAAAGATTCTGTTTTTTCATGTTGGTTACTCAATGTTGGCTCAGTAAAATAACGAGAAAGCTGGGAGCCTTTCAAAATACTATAAAAACTATACATTGCAAAATGCAATAAAATGACAAATATATTGATTTTTTTTCAACTCTACCCAGAAATGCCAGGGCTCTTTGGAAAATAGACAGGAAAAAAGAATTTGGTGGACAGGGTTTCTCTCCCTTGCTGCCTCTCCACTGCTTTTACATTTCCCCCTTACAAACCTGGGTAATGTAAGTAATTAATTTTCAGTAAGCTGGATAAATGGTCTTCTGCTATTAAATAGCTCTAACAGGTTGAGAGGGTTACAACGATGTGAGCGTTCCAGGCAAATGGATTTAGTGAAGCCTAGGAAATTTCAGATAACAGTTCATAAATACCCTGTCACTGAATTGGCTTCTCAGAGACCCCAGCCCTGAGCTTGAGGCTGCCAGCCTAGTTGCTTAGGGTATATTCTGTCAGTCAGGTCCCAAACAATGGCAGTAGATGTTTAAATAGCAGACATATGCCTGTGCAGGGCTGGTGAGATGGCTCAGTGGTCTAAAGCACCTGCTTAGGAAAGCTTAGGCAATCACAGGGGCCTCAGTTCAATCCCCGGTACCACATGCTGCGCCAGCCCCACTCCCAGGGCAGGCTGAGCCAGCCATTTATTTATTTATTTATTTATTTATTTTTTATTTATTTTTTATTTATTTATTTATTTATTTTTGTCTTTTTGAGACAGGGTCTCGCTATGCAGTTGAGGCTGGTCCTGAGCTCACTTTTGTAGCCCAGGCTGGTCTCGAACTCACACCAATCCTCCTGCCTCAGCCTCCCGAGTGCTGGGATTACAGGCATGCACCACCACACCCGGCAAGACAGCCATTTAAAAAAAAAGATATATGCCTGTGCCACAACTCTGGCAGTAGAGGAAAAAACTGTTAGAAAATTTCAACACATAGGACCGGCGAGATAACACAGCAGACTAAGCTCCTGCTTTGGCAAGTGCAGGGACTGGGGTTCGATACCGGGTCTCATGTGCTGTGCCAGCCCTGCCCCCAGGGCACACCGAGCCAGTGACAGAGTCCGGGGGCATGTAATCCCAGCACTGGGGAGGCAGAAAACAGGATCACTACAAATCCAAGCTGCATAGTGAGACCCTGTACCAAATACATAAAGTGAAAGAAAAAAATTCGACACAGAAAGTATAACCTGCTATCTTTGTGAAGCTACACAGAAGGAAATTGAGAGCACTCCAAATAAGATCAGTGGTGGCGTCTGTGCTGGGTAAGTTGGGTTACATATGTGTTGTTTCTGGGGTCCCAAATTCCTCCCCCAATTTACTCTTACACTATGCTTTTGGCTTTCAGACATTTATCAAAATTAGAATCACGAAGCCCACCTGGCCTTGCCTCATATCCTCACTCTGTCACCTGGCATCGAGGTCCTTGCCCATCCCCCCACTTCCACACAATGGTGACACTTTGAAGTAGTGCAGATGAGGTCCCTAAATTTGTTGTCTCTACTTAAAATTGATAATCTCCTATGTTACAAACCTCAAGCACCTATTTTTAATGAAAGCTTTAGATGAATATCAAAGAACTATTTAGCCATGTCTAATATTTTAATTAGATTATATTCTCAATTTAACCCATTAAACCTCCTTTGATGATCCCCATAGTTAGTATTTAGCCCCAGATGCACGAGGTAATGAATACTGGACCTTTTGATTTAATGAGAATTTCGGCTCCTCCAGCCTGCACCTCTTTGTATACCTTTTATTTTGCTGGCTATAGAATTCAGTTAATTGAAGGGGTCTCTTACCATCACACATTAAGGAGTATAAATTAGCATCCCCATTCTGATTGGAAAATGCAAGCGGACAGTTTTGCTTTGATCCGAGGACTGAGCTGAAGACGGCAGCAGCTCTCTGAAAATGAGCTGATGGCCTTGTTATGGGGCAAAATGCAGATGCGTCCATGTGTCGCGAAACACTTAATGTCTTAATTGGTCACCTTCCACTTCTGCCTGTGCTATTTGCATCATTCTCTCCAGGACCCTGTATATGTGTGAGCATGAGCGTGAGTGTGAGTGTGAGTGTGTGTGTGTGTGTGTGTGTGTGTGTGTGTGTGTGTCTGTCTGTCTGTCTTTCTGGCTTGTTTTCTGTTTGTCCCCTCTCAGGTAACTAGATTTTATTTTATTTACTTTTTAAATGTATTTGGTACAGGGTCTAAAGGGTCTACAAGGTCTCACTATGTAGATCAGACTCATAGTGATTCTCCTGTTTTCAGCCTCCCAAGCAAGTTATAGGTGCACACCCTCACACCTAGTCTCAATCGCCATCTCAGTTTGCCCTGGGGGCAGGGCCACACAGCATACTGGGAATCGAACCCCAGCTGCTGTACTCTGGCTAAGCAGGCATTTTAGTCCACTGAGCTAAGATAGCTACATTTCAAATTAACCTGGATTTGAGAAAAGCAAAATATACTCACCCTTGTTAATCCAAGGGCAATGGGTTCCAGGAAGCCACGCAGATATAACACCCACAGATGCTCAAGCTTCTCACACAAAATAGTGTGGGGCCAGTGAGATAGCTCAGCAGACTAAGCACCTGCTTTAGCAAGCACAGGGACCAGGGTTTAATTACAAGTCCCAAATGCCTTGCCAGCCCCACCTCCAGAGCACGCTGAGCAGGGGACTGGGACCAGGCATGGTGGTATACACCTGTAATCCCAGTGCTGGGGAGACTGAAAACTAGAGGATCACTACAAGTCCAAGCTGCGTAATGAGACTGTGTACCAAATACATAAAATGGGGGAAAAAAAAGTGTAGTACTTTCATACCACCTACATGTGGCCTCTCATATACTTTAAATCATCCCTAGGTTATCTCTACAGATATTTCTGTATAACATATAGTTGTTACATGGTATTATTCAATGAATAATAAAAAGCCCACACATTCAGTACAGACACAATTTTTTCACATACTTTCCACTTATGGTTAGTTGAATTTGCAAAAATAAAACCCCTAAGTACAGAGAACCAACTGTAACATAAATTCCAGCACCTTGAAATTCTACACACAGCCTGTAGAAGGAGTCACTCAGGGCTTTTCACAGGCAGTGCTGCTTAAGGACTCCATTTTCTGGTCCTGTCAGTCCAGAGCTCCCAAGCATGTGGTATTGCATCACTTCCTGTAAGCCGACCCACATGTCCTTCCTTTTCCACAGAGAAGAAAAGAACACACCAAATAAGACCAATGGAAGGGGCTGAGGAGATAGCTCCATGGTACAAGTGCCTGCCTGGCAAGTGCAAGGTCACGAGTTCGAACCCTGGTCACACACACACGCACACACACATACAAAAGAAGACCAACTGAAGTCTGCCAAACATAACCTGAGTCCCATAACGTACTGTCAGTGATGGCTCATCTTCCATTTAATTGTAGGCTTTATGTGTTGCCATCCAGACAATCAAAGTCACTGCCAAGAGCCGCCATGGTGCTGCTCCCTAGCCCTGCCCTGTCACCAGGCAGTGAAGTCCTTTTCATGACCTCTGCTTTTATACTGTTTTAGTGGTAATGGAGTTTTCCAGTATCTCAACAAACTTTGTTCATAAAAAGAAATATCAAGGTTAAAAAAAAAAAAAAAAAAAAAAGCAATACCTTTTTCTCAGTATGAAAGCCAAACTAAAATAACATCAAATTCAAATTACGAAGGTCTGGCCAGATAGCTTAGCAGACTAAAGTGCCTGCTTAGGCAGAGTGCAGCAGCCAGGGTTCAATCTCCAGCCTGCCATGACAACCCTGCCCCGGGTGTGCATTGAGACAGCAATTGAGACTGGGCATGGGTGCCTGCACCTATAACCCTAGTGCTTGGGAGGCTAAAAACAGGAGAATCACTACGAGTCTAATCTATATAGTGACACCCTGTAGACCCGATAGATCCTGTCCTAAATACATATGTATAACATATATATAATATATATTATAATATATATGTATACATATATATATATATATATATATATATATATATATATATATGTATGTATGTCAGCTCATCCTGCACTGGGGGTGGGGCTGGTGCAGCATGTGGTTCCAGGGATCAAACTGCAGTCTCTATGGTTGCTTAAGCTTGCCTAAGGATGGGCTTTAAACCACTGAGCCATCTTGCCAGCCACCCCCCCGCAAAAAACTAAATTCAAATTACAAGACTTCTGCAAAAATATGGAAGACTGAGCACACATTTCATTTCTTTGACAGAACTTCACCACAATAACAGGGTTTTGTTTAATGTATAAATATGTAAGAACAGCGGCCAAGGAGATAGCCTGAAGCAGGAGGATCCCTGTACAGATGAGGCCAGGCTGAACTAATAGACTGTTGAAAAGGGGGGGGGGGTAAAATTAGACAATAAATCTAGAAGATAAACAAGTCCAAATGATAAAAATTCCATAAAGAAAAACTACAAGAAGGATAGAAATCATCAAAGAACTAATTTAAAAAATTGCCTATAGCTGAACAAAACAAAGTTTCAGAGGAAAGGCCTATTATGTCTCCAGAACAATAGTTTAAGATAGAGTTGGAGCAAGGGACATAATTATAAAATGTCAGTATATGGGTTACTAAGACAATACCCTACTGGTTTCCAGTAGAGATAAGTAAATGAATAAAACAGGAAACAAAGAACCAAAGTAGCTTTACTTCAGAATGGCAATTAAAAGCTTAACAAAGTTAGTGCAGGGATTTATTTGTTTGTTTGCTTATTTAAGTTTGTTTGATTTATGAGCAGAATATATTTATTAGGGGAAAAAAAGCTCCTGTCTAAGAGAAAGATGTGGGAGGGGGGAGTCCTGGAGCAGACTGTCCCCAGAGGGGTGTATTTAAAATCATTTAAAAGTAGTAAAAAATAGTTTCAAACTATTCTCTATTTAGCCAAAATGTCAATTAAGCTTTAGGTTGGAATAAAGCTTCTTTCTTCAAAAATGATCAATGATCTTAAAATGTTTACTTTTCAGGCATCAGATCTCCAGAAATGCAGGGACATAAGCTCCAGAGAAAAGACAGAACAAACTAAGAAAGAACAAGATAGAGAAAATAAAATAGAACAAGGGAATCCCCAGCATGATAGGGAGGAGAGACAGACTTGTATAGAGCACAGAGTGGAGATGGCTTCAGAGAGATTTCTCCAGGAAAATGAAATATTCATGTGAATATCACAGGAATGGACTACAGACACCAATGAAGATCTTGAGATTACAGTAGTCATAAGTACCTTATAAATTAAATATAAGGGCTGGGCTTTTAGACCAGCAGTAAAATGCTGGTCTAGCAATCTGGAAGCCCTGGGCTGGGTCCTCTACACCAAAAACAAATTCAACTAAAAAAAAAAAAAATCACAAAAAATAAATAAATATAACAAAAAAGATAAGTATTCATTCCAAAGAAAACTGAAAGTCTTGCAAAAAAGAAAAGTAGTTGATTAACTGGGTTTAACTGAGGGTGTGTGTGTGTGTGTGTGTGTGTGTGTGTGTGTGTTTTCCAGGACCAGGGTTCAGACTCATGACCTTGCACTTGCCAGGCAGGCACGTGTACCACAGAGCTATCTCCCCAGCCCCTCTGTGTGTGTGTGTGTGTGTGTGTGTGTGTTTTCTAACAGAAATTACAACGTTGGGAGAATAAATGAAGAGGATACAGTGGGGGGTGAAATTTTTGTTTTTTAAACATATATAAGCACTAGATAATTGCTAAAACAAAAAGCAAAATTCAGTGAAATCAGATAGAAATTTGGAGATCATCCCGAAATTACCCACCAGAATGCAAATCGCAGAGTCAGTAGTGCACAAGGTGAGGGAAAAGAGCCCTGAGAAGGGGCTAGGGAAATAGCTCAGTAGAATGAGCACTTGCCTGGCAAACACAAGGGCCTGAGTTCAATCCCTGGTCCCACAAAAAAAAAAAAAAAAAGAACCCTTACAGAGATAGCTGATTCTTTAAGCACTGTGTGTAAACAATGAAACCCAAATCCTTAAAATTTAAGAACTGAAGGAGTGCTGGCAAGGTCACCTGGTTACTGCAGTAGCTGTGACACTGACAGAAGGTAAGGAGAGTGTAAGTGTTGGGAACGTTCCACTAATCACCAAAGATTATGGTAGCCAAGCTTTTAAAACACTTCTACTTTTCTTTGTCACAAGTACTTTTTTATCACAAGTATTTATGCATAAAGTGGAGGATATTTTGATTTATTTTTTGATGGTGTCTTGTTTTATTGCAGTACTGGGGAAAGAGCTACATCCCCAGGCCGCTTTATTGTTGTTGTTGTTGTTTTGAGGCAGGGTCTCACTAGGTAGCTCAGTTGGCCCTGGTCTGAAGTTGAAGTTCCCCTGCCTCAGCCTCACAGAGCACCGGGATTGCAGGTCTGTTTCCCTAACTAGAAAAATCTCTCTGAAAACTTTAGAATGAAGCCTGGATTTCCCTTGGTGAATTCAAGACTGCAACCATAACTGATTCTTTGTCACTTAGGAGGGTCTTTATGAATTCAAACTCTTTCCTCCCTATATAGCATTATGCTTGTCACTATATGGGCTAGCAGAATCCTGGGACAGGATGAAGCTAGCCTAGAAAGGGAGAAAAGGAACTATTCCTAGCGAGCCCTGCTGGATCCTGTTTCATTCAGGGTTTACAAGTGCAGACTGAGCCCAAGAGGTAGGACAATAAAGATGAGACAAGATGGAGTTATTTAGGAAGTGCTAAGGACGTAGGTACCTCAGTAGTAGAGAGCATGTGATGCGCCCTGAGTTCAACCACAAGTACAGCCAGAAAATAAAATTCCTTTGGGACATAATAGTCCCTTTATAATAATATAATGAGATGTAAGACTCGTCTTTGAGTTAACCATGCAGTAACTATTGTAGTGCTATGAAACCAACGTAAAAGGCTTGACCATTAATGTGTTCCTTATTGTGGTTTGCTATCGTCCTCTGGCTCTTTTCAGCCAAGACCTCAAAGTAGGCACTTTCAGTAACTCTCATCCCACCTCTCCTCAACACTCCTAAATGATTTATTGGGCCATCTGTCTCATTTTTTCTTATGCCAACTATGAGAAGTGGTGTTAACATTGGCAAAACCAAGGTAAGAATTTGGGCCTCTAAAGCAGGTAGTCGGTGGCTTATGATGCCCAAACCAACTGTCGTTTTCTAATACTATAAAAAGAGTAAATAGAGAAGGCCCATGAAATTACTTTAAATAAAGTCATGGGGGAAAAAAATAAAATAAAATAAAATTTAAAAAGTCATGGAGAAATGGTTATCTAGTGCACACACTGGGAATTCCAAGAGGGAAAGAATAAATACATAGAGTGGGGAGGGGAACTGTAACCAGAAAACACAATGGGGAGAAAACATGAGAGCCATCCCTTGCTTCATCTGTAAGTAAGAGAAATTAGGTTAAAACACAAGACTTGACCCTGGAGAAATGAGAAACGTGAAGTCTCTTAAAAGCCGTTTAGGTCTCATCCTACAGGAATATCTTCCGAAACCTCCCAGCAAAAGCTCAGGAAACCGCGACTTGAATGAAGATGTCACTAAGGATTCAGTATGTCCCAGGACAGCACACGTAAATCTCAGATTCCTTTAATCAGACGCAATGTTTCCAAAAGGCCAGGAAGGATTTTACTAATTTGTGGCATGGTGGCACACTTCTGTAACACTACCTACTTGGGAGACTGAGGCAGAGAATTCTAAATTTGAGGTCAGCCTGGGCAACTTAGTGAAATTCTGTCTCAAAAAATGAAATAGCTAGAGCTGTAACTCAGTGATTGAGTATTGCTAGGTTTGGTCCCAAATACTGGAAAAAAAAAAAAATCCTTCTATCCTTCATTCTGCCACTGCTCATGTGACACGGAGAAGGCATGTATAAAATGAGGGACTGGGTTTGTCAGTGACCCTTCTAACACTGACAGTTTCTTCTCCTTAATTTAGTGGAACAACCCTTATTTCCAGATGTAGTGCTGGGAATTCTTCAATGAATAAGGAAATTTTTTTCTCTTCGCTATTTCTCTTAATTCTTCTAATTGTTGTGGATGTATTTATTTGAGATAGAGCACATGAACTAAAATCTTAGTGAAATGACTTTAGTAGTTCAGGACTTATAGTTCCATTCCTTTAAAAAAAGAAAACAGAATACTAAGACCACAATGGTTAAGAAAAAGGCTGGGGGTGTAGCTCCATACAAAGATGTCGACAAGAGGAAAAACTGAGATACCCCTTGATATTTAATACCTCTGCAGCAATCCAAATGCAGCTGCCATATCCAAACTCTTCCCCTTCTCCCAAAGCCTTCTTCCTCTACACTAAAAAGAGCTCTTAGCACTTTGTTATTTCTAAGAGTTCTGCATTGTGGGAACCCCAGAAACTGTCCAGGTTTGTAGGTGCTGAATTGAATGCATTTTATCTTGGCAACATCCTTTCTAAAGTGTCCTGCCAAAAACATAATATAAATAGATATAAATGCTTCAGTTAGCAAATTATTTGTGCATCTGTATTAATTCAGGAAGACCAAGGAGTCACTGCTTTGACTACACGTGTATGTTGCACGATTTTCTCAGCACCAGAGAGCATCCTGCCTGCTCTGCCTCTCCACATCTTTACCTAATTGTGAAATACACCAGCCACAAGAGCAAGCCCTGGTCTCTTGAAGCCGTGCCATGGATTCTGATCAAGCTTTTCTTAGTGCCACTGTCAATTGATACTGTGCCAATGGCTGTTGTCCATTCCTTATATTCTTGGGTCATAGGGCCAGAAATACTACCTGGAGTCCCTCTCTGAGAGTCTATAAAGTCCACCAGACACAGAATACTGGGGACAAATAAGAAAAATAAATGTGCTGTATCTGAGGTAAAATATGAGATGACTTGCCTACCTTGGCTTTGTGAAGATGTTTTGATATGCTCAATTCCAGATCTCCGTGTGTCTTTCTACATCATAATAAGCATAGTTTTGTAAAATCTTCACCACGAAGTGAAAGTGAGTTGAGGCAAAACGCTCTATAACATACGAAATACCTTTTCAGCGTACAGAAGCTTTGATCAGTACTGAAGGTCAAAAGCAAACAGCACTGCCATGTTAAATTGAGACTAAGTTGTGTCTAGCCTTGGTTGCCATTACTAGCCTTGTGTAATTAAAAAAGAGAGAGAGAGAAAGAAAGAAAAGAAGCAGAGAACTTTGCTATTGGATTGTGCACCACAAATTTCAGAGGCTTTTTTATTATTATTATTTATGAGAAAACTGTGCCACCAGTCGCATGGAGGGTGCTGCAGTGCTTAGCTTTTCCCTTCCCATCAGTTCTGGCCAGGAATAGCCCTAAAGAGAGGACCAGAGTGAGGGGGACCACGCCTTGGTGATGATTCAGACCCAGGGGCCCTGGGCTCTCCTCTCCACTGGCTCTTCTTCCAGTCCAGTAGAGCTGTACTTATGCAAATAGAGTTTCCCCATTTACCTTCTTGTTCAAGACAAAAGGTCATGAAATGCATTTATTCTCACAGACACAGAAAAACCCTGACATGTTGTAAGGGCAGGTGGGCAAAGGAAAGGAAACTCAGGGCACTTATAAGTTATTGTTCACCACCTAGTTCATACACACATGCTCTCCGACAGTATTTCGTCTCATCTTAATGGGTTTCCCCAAATCCTACTAATAGTTCTTCTTCCTGGGATTAAAATTTAAGATTTTCCCCTTGGTTCTATTTTCTCCTCTCCTAATACCAACTTTCCATTCCAGGTCACCAATACATTCTTAATGGACAAATAACTTTTCCCCCTTCTCCCTAACCAAGTCTTTGCTGTGCTCTGTAGCATTTGCAGGAAATTTCTAGCTTAAAATGGTAGTGTCCAGCTGAGGAAACCATTCAGTAATAAAGTATTTTTTTAAAAAAATTGTCAGTAATAAAGTATTTATCTAGCAAGGCTGAGGCCCTGAGAATCCCCAGCACCACTAAAAAAAAAAAAAAAAAAAAAGAAAGAAAATGGGTATTATCTTTATCTAAACAGAGAGAAAGAAGAGAAATAGGAGGCTAACTATGCGTTTGATAGCCCATATATGCTATCGAGACAAATGAAGGGCATTCTCATAAGGTGATAGAGGGAAAAGATGTCAACTGATGCATTGTTACCAGAAAAATAGTGAGGAAGTCAGAAGAGAGATTTTTGTCCACCGTCAGCGACCCTTCGGCCCCGTGTTTCATGGACGAATCTTTCCTTCCGTCATAGCAAGCCTTAATTTCCTAATCTATGAAAGGGAAGCGCACGGGCCATCTCTGATTCCCAGGTGCATGGACTGATTACTGGACACTTGGGAAACGGTCACACGGTGCAGTGCTGACGCTTCAAAGGAAGAGTTTTGCCTTCAAGCAATGAAATTAGGTAAAGCTCTCACTCTCTCGCACTTATCTTTACCTCAGGTAATGTTTTCTCAGTAAGTCTATTTTTTCAAAAAAAAAAAAGAAAGAAAGAAAGAAAGAAAGAAAGAAAGAAAGAAAGAAAGAAAGAAAGAAAGAAAGAAAGAAAGAAAAGAAAAAAATCTACTGTTACATTTATAGAATCACAGGACTCAGACGGAGAAGGATTGTTAGGATTCATCTGCTTATTGGAGATATAAGGAAACGAGATGAACTAGAACCCAGCTCACACCACTGTGATCTGCAAGGCTATTATTTACCAGTGGGACCCACGGGTGACTTTGCCACCTATCGACACTGTTTTGTAGCCTCCCAGACTCACCTAAAGACGCAACAAGAAACCCAAGGAAGATCGGAAACTGAGCTCGCCTGGGGCACGGACGCTGTATTTGATAAGTGTAAGGAGTATGCAGTGTCGTCACACAATTTGTTAGAGGAATTTCAAGTTCCAGATACCAGTTGATCCCGCACCAGCATTTCCCAAGGACAACAATACCATTTGTTAGGACCTTTTCCATGTAGGTGAGACTCAAGACCATTCGTGAAACAGAAAAGCCAGAGGCTGAGATCGTGAAGATAAATCAAGTTCATCTCTGCCGGAAATAGAAGATGGGGGGCAGCGCGGGAGAACGTGGTAACAAATGGCTCCCGGAAATGCGCGTCGCCCCCAGTGGTGCTAGGAAAGCCCTTTATCTGAAGAGTCTACAAGCCCAGCTGGGGAACAGGAGACCTCCCACGGGAAAGGGAGAAAGGTGATCGGGCAATCGGATCCCGCCCCACCTCAGCGGTCCCAAACAAGGGCTTGTCCAAAGCCCCTTCGCCCACGATATCAAGTTGATATTTCAGCTCTGACCTTGCTAAAACTCCGTACTCCCTCAAATGCACCGAGAATGAGCACTTCCACACACAACCCAAGGAACACTCACTTGCAAAATATCAGTAGCCAGTGGGACATGGAAGAGTGGTAGGACGGGAGCACAACGAGTTCGGGAAGCAGAAAATTGCTCTGCGGATTTTTCTCTGCCCTGGTTCCCCTCCGAGCGAGCGGGCGCCGCCGGGTGAGGAGGAGGAAGGACGCAAAGGCGTCTCTACCCGGGGCTACAACTTCAGGAACCGTGCCAGGAAGCACATTTGTGAGCTCTGGACGAGGACTGGGGTCAGAGAGGATGGAAGCGCCGTCCAGAGCGGGGAGACGGGAGTGGAGGCCCAGAGCGAGCAAGCTTGGAGACCTGGGGCGCACGCGGATCGCGGCCTGGACGCTCTGAAGATCGGGGACAGCCGGGCCTGGGCTCCGCTGAGATGGAGGCCCGAACGCATGGTCCCTGTCCTGCGACCACCGAACTGCTCTAAGGGAGGGCGCGGGTCGGGGCGAGAGCAGCGAGGAGGGCGTTTCGGCCTGTGCCATAGACCCGCACCACCCCGATTAGCGCGGAGCGCCTACAACTGCAGGCCCGGGCAGGACGGCGCAGGAGCCGGGTGAGACGCGCTGACCCCGGGCGGCCCGCGGGTGTGGCGTCCTCCGGGAGCGGATCTCTGGGGCCGGAGTCCAGTCTCCCTTCGGGAGAGAAGCGCGCCAGGCCGCGATCTCCTCTCCCGCCTCCCTTCCCAACGGGAGCCTCAGAGCCCGGGCGGCCCCGAGCTGAGCTCGCCCTCTTCCCCGATGTCCACCTCGTCCTCGGGCTCGGTCAGCACGAAGGAGCCGGCGGGCAGGCTCAGGCGAGCCTCGGCCACGCTGGCCTCGGACCCGCGGGGGCTGCCCTCGGGGCTCTCAGGCCCTTCCGGCGCTTTGGGCTCGTCCTGACTTTTTCTCAGCTGCTTTTTGTGCTTCATCCGCCGGTTCTGAAACCACGTCTTCACCTGGTTTGGGGGAGACACAGACAGAATCGCGTCATTCTCCAGACCCGTAGTGATGGGACCCCGGCGGCTGCTGACTTTCCGGAAAATGTGCTACAAGCCGGAGACGAACGATCCGAGCTCCGTGCTCGCCTCGCCCTTGGGTTAAATCGCGAGAAGCGCTCACAAATGGCAATCTCAGGCTGAGCTAGAATCGAGTGTCCTAAGACTCCCCGGAGTGACTGTCCCAAAATAACGGTAAGGATCAAAACGGCCCAGTCAGTAACCACCAGTAATGTTATTCGCTGGAATGACTAAGCATTACGTGGATGGATATAGCCCCTGCGCACCTCGGGTTCCTCTGATAGATGGAGACGTCTAAATACCTGGCCCAGCGGGACGCCTGGACAGGAAGAGGAGGACCGAGCTCGCTGGCTTTCATTGGAGTGAAAATCGGATTTAGTGCTAGTGTACTAACGACCTCACAGTTCTTTTTTTCCCCGAGCAAAAGAGGAGAGGCGAAGGGAGTAGAGGAAGGAGTTAAGGGCTTCAGGGTGCACAGCGCCTGGAGCAGCCCTGAAATATTCTTCCACTCAGGGCAAGGAGGATGCGGAGTCCCGCGTAGTGTGGGAGGTGAAGGAGAACCGAAGAACCGGTCTACTCTCTCCTTCGTTTACCTCTGACCCGGGTTTCGTCCTCGGGTAGAGGGGAATAGTAAAATAACAGCTGTGAATGCCGAAGTGATCGCTAAAATCACCCGAGTTTTCCTTCTTGTAGAGTTTCGCGGGAGTTTAAGGTGAGATTGGAGCATCAGCACTTTCTGGGGAGAAGCCTAGGAAAGCGGACGGAGGGCTCGTTCTCACTGAGTGCCTCGCTGGTCTGTGCCGGCTCTAAGTAAGTGAAGAGGAGGAAGAGCCAAGGGGAATCGGGGCTCCCCCTCCTCACCCACCTGGGTCTCCGACAGGCTTAGGGCTGTGGCCAGCTCTACCCGCTCGGGCGTGGACAAGTAGCGCTGGATTTCAAACCTCTTCTCCAAGCCCGAGAGCTGCGAGTCCGAAAAAACCGTGCGAGCCTTGCGGCGGCGGCAATGCTTCCCCGGCAGCTCGGCGTGCTGGGGGTGCGGGAACAGCGCGGGGACCGGCACTCCTGGGGAGAGAAGAGCAGCCCGGTGGGCAGAGTCTGGGTCGCCCGGAAGCAACCTCGCCCCACTCCCTTGCCCACCTCCAGCGCTCAGGGCTTCCGACGGAGCCCAGCGCCTCCCTAAGCCCCGGCCTCGGGCCGCCACGGCTCTCCCGCCCGCTCCGAAGGTCCCAGAACACTTCTCCCGAGAAATCCAGACAGGACCGGGAAAGCTGCCACATTGCGCTTAGAGATCTGTTTTTCCAGCAGGCCATCTACAAACGCACAATAAAGAGAAGTAAAGTGAAAAAGGAAATAAGAAAATAGATCCAGGGACCGTTCAAAAACGGTTCAGTCAAGTGCACCCCGGTAATCTCAGCACTTGGGAGACCTTAAATCTCGAGTTTAAGGTCAGCTTGGACGACAGAGTGAGACCCCGCCTCAACAAAACAAAACAAAACAAATCTCCTTAGAAGTCTGCGGGGGGTTTGTCGTGTCCAGTCTTTTCTTGTGCCTCTTAAAGTTTTCTTGCGAACATCGGGGTTGAGAAGGCTACCTCTACCCCGACCCCTGAGAGCACCCAGGGCACCGCTGAGTCTAGGTAGGGGAGAAAAGATACGATCTTGCTCTTTGCGCTCACTTTAAAATACCATCCACGTCCCCTAGCCGCCCCTCGCTCTAGCCTTCTGCAAAACAGAACAGCAAAATTCTTATCCAGAGGCCGAGGAGCCCCCTCTCGCGTTTCCTTTTCAGAGTCCTACCAGGCACCTGCCCTCTAAGCTGCTCCTTGCTCTCTTCCTCTGACTCCAAGCCCAGGGAAACAGAGAGGCTACAGTGAAGCCCTCCACCTCTCCTTTCCCAGCCCTCCCCAGCTGCCACAGGCTCCGTTATCTGCCAGTGGCAGAGGGGGGACAAAAGCAACAGTAACAGAAGAGGAATTCGGCCATTGCTAAATCTGACTGACTCGCATCAGGGCAATGGAGAAGGGACTGTCACCAGCCAGGTGGGGAAGCCAGAGCGAGATGAAGACCTCAGCCCAGGCTGTGGAACCTTCTCACCCCCTGACCAGTGGCTCAGTGTCTGGTATACGCTGCTCCATCAGTGCTTTCAGCTTTTGTGGTAGAATCTGGAATCTAGTTTTCCACATTTCACAAATTGACTCCTGTCTTCTCTGTCTCTGGTCCCTTACTACAGTTGTTTTCATGGCTTCGCTCAGCAACCGACTAAACAAATGACTCCATCCTACCCGGGCTGGAATAAAAGCTGGAGGGGGGCGGGGAGCATGAATGTGACCTTTCCAAGAAAGACAATGTAAAAAAAAAAAAAAAAAAACCACGTAGGTATTCCCTCACCTGCCAATGTATCACACTTCACTAATAGGCACTCTCCTAGCACCTGCTTCCAGAGATTTCAGGAATTGGGGCAGAGGAGGGCAGCCCCGTCTAACTAAAGCCTTAAGTTAAAATGCAAAACTTTGGGAATGAAGGGAGCTAGCTAAAGAGCTCTCTCTCTCTCTCTCTCTCTCTCTCTCTCTCTCTCTCTCTCTCTCTCTGTCTCTCTCTTTCTCTCTTTTGTTTGCCTGTTATCCTTTCTGCCCTTATTTGGCAGCCCAAACCTTTTCCCTCAGGTTATACTAAACCATTATTCGTGTCTATGCCCTTCACAGGATTCCCCAGTGTGACAGCTGACCAGGCAGGGCATCCTCAGCTTCTGACCTGGAAAGTTGAGCTGAGTCCATGGAATCGGGGAGAGAAGGGTCCCTCCATGAGTGGGAAGAGGCTAAAAATCAGAATGGGGACTGAGGTAAACCAAAACGGTTACTGATAAGACTAACCCTTTAAGAATACCGCCAAAGCAATCTACCTCCAGTTCTTGGCCAGACACACCTCTGTTACAAAAAGTAGAGTAACTACATTTTTTTTTTTTACAAGCTTTAAGAAAGCTCTGTGTGCTTTGGGCCATACCTGAACCTTGTTATTAAGGGAGGGATGCCACCACACCTGGCCAAGACAGATCTGGTACTTCTGTCACTCCATCACACACAGGCTTGTGCTAGAAGAGCTGCCTTCTCCCTTCCAACACCTCGAGGGCCCTGCTACTTACCTGAGGTGGTGAGAAAATAAGGATGGTGGTGGTCTCCCTTATGCAGAGGGTGATGGGCATGAGGAGCCAGGAGGGTGGGTGTGGGCATGAGTGGGTAGCCATAGTCTAGTAGTGGCACCCGAGAGGCCAGAGAGCTGGCAAAATGGTCGGGGGCCACCTCCCTCAGCGGCTTGGGCTTGTGCAGCAGGATGTCCTCGATGAAGAAAGATGTGGGCCTCTGAGAAGATGCCGGATGTAGAGGGGAGGTGAAGTTGAGATTCATCCTAAGCGGAGCGCTTGCCACGAGATGCGGGTCAGAACGCAGGTAGGAAGCAGGCAGGGTCTTCGGCAAGCCTAACCGAGAGCCGCCAACTGCTCTTGAAGGCTAAGACCGTTGCCGCTCTCCCCTCGGCCTAGCTATCCCAGGCAGCGCTGGAGAGGCGAGAAGACAAGCTTCGGGGTAGGTTGGCTCTACGTGTTAGAGAATTGGCAGCTTCGAGAGGGGAGCGGGGAGAACCAATGGCAAGGCTGCCAGACGCAGAGGGGAGGGTCCGGGGGGCTTGGGGCGGGGCGGGGCGGGGATCTGTCCGCGGTGCTGAAGGCGCCTGGCCAAGCCTAGCAAGAGCCGAGCCGGCTGGGTTCAGGATTCCTACCAGGGATCTAGACCACAGTGTCGGTCACTCCACCGCAAGACCTGCTTTTGTTCCCGCTTGTTTAAAAAGGAAGGATTCCGTTGTCCAACAAACTCCTTAGAAGACACTAAACAGCCTCAAAGCAGCAGGGAGAAAGCGCTTGCGCAAGCGTTAGGGCCTACGTTGGTAAGAGTTTCGGTAATCGCTAGCAGAAGGAGGTGAGTTGGAGGAATGCCCATTACTCTAAGTAGCTGGACATGGCTCCAGTGGACGGGAGGGTTACTGGATTCTTGAAGTAAATTTTTAAAATCAGGGAGGATCATATGATTTCCCTGTTACAGGGCATGGGTGGGAAGGAGATTTATATCTAAATCAGTCAAGTGATTTGGTCACTTAAAATTTATCCACAGCCACCTTGTACTGCCCACCATGATCCCTCTAATGTCTATTTTTTACTCATTTCATTCAGATAGTTTACTATTTCTGCTGTATCACTCCTTTCATTCCTACACCCCTAAATATTTGTTCTATGTTTTGTCTCCTGTTTTTTCCCAACCTCTTTCCTTTCATTTCTCCCCTTCCAATCTTTTATTTCTCCCCCCCCCCAGCCCTGTTTGTCTTTTTCTAACCTGTCACATTTATTTTCTTGGAGTCAATTTGATAAAATTAAAGTGATCATCTATAACGCAGCAGGGGTAATTTTGGCTCACATTTCTGAAAATTGCTCTAATTATTGATGTTCAACTGAGGGAAATTAAAAGAAGCCACTTCCCCTCCATCTCTCCATTTTTAAGCTCTAATTTGTTGAAATCTAGTCATCATCACAATTCCAATCACTACTGCTAATAGCAAAAGTGTTTTAATAGAGACTGAGTCCTCACAACCCATGCTATTAGATAATTAGAGGAGGTGTTAGGAAGCCAAGTGTTAATCCTTGGGTGAGGGGCAGGATTTCCATCTGATCTAGCAGGTAGAACAAATTAATTACCAGAATCAATTAGGCCCCAAACTACAGCACTCCTGGAAGTGGAAGTGTCCTATTCCATACAGATGAACTGGTAAATGGTAGATAGATGGGGGAAGAGAAAGCAAGAGGTAGAAGATTTTAAACTAAGATCGTGGCAAGGAGGCATCTAAAGGAAGCTTTGTCTTGGACAGTAAAGCATGATTTAAGAAGAAAAATTTATAATGGTGAGAGCTGAAGACTAGAGAGGAGGTGGATACAGAACAGGAAGACAGAAGACCTGCCAGTGGCAGTTTCCTCACTCTTTGCCCTGGGCCTGTCCTCTTCTACAAGCCCGAGGGGGAGGAGGAGACTGGTGAAAAGGCCTTGGGACCACAGGCCCCACCACAGATGTCTTCCAACCCTGCTTTGAGCTTTGGGTGTCTAAATCCAGCAAGTATAAATACAAGTAATAACGTTTTCCAATACGTTGAAGAGTGAGGGCCATGAGGCCCCGGGCAGATGTACAAACAGGCTTTGGCCTGTGTACTTGTGCACACTCTGTATTTGGTTCCCACATAGAGACCACGCATTTGTACAAATGGGATCTAGGCTTCTTTAGGGCAGGGAGTAACTTCTGCAGCTGAAGCAGACAGGAAGAGCTTTTTCAAGTCCCTTTGGGAGCAGGAGTGGTAACAGTGTCTCTGAGTGCTGATGTCTTAGCCAAAGCAAGGCAAACCCTCCCTTGCCATCTCCTAGAGCCTTGCAGAGTGGGGTCATGGGAAGGAAGGTCAATGAGGGACCATCAGCTGCCTTAGCCTGTGTCTTCTCTCTTAGTATAAATGAGCTCAGTGCTTGCATCCCTAAAAGCTAACACTGTCTCCCAAGTGCCTGCTCCCTGATCACAGAGACTGGCCTTTCTGAGAGCCAAACCACCAAGCTGCAGAGGGAAAGACTTAAAGGAGCCCTCCTCTTGAATCCAGCTGGCCCACCTTTGCTTAGGCTCCAACTGGAGCCCTGAAGTGAAAGCAGGGGGAGGAAAGGGGCTCAGTACAGAAAGGGGCAGGACCTGGCCAGCGCGGGCATTTCCTTTTCACTTTGCTTCCAGCAATGCTGGGAAACAAAGCTCCTTGGAACGAGAGTACAGCCACTGCAGGGGCCCAGGCCACAGCAGTCCCAGGGGCTTGCCAGAGAGCAGGGCATTCCTGGAGCAGTTGTCAAAGGAGAGTCCTCTGTTTTAACACAGAGAGGAGGACAGAGAGAGAAACAGACAGAGAGAGACAGAGAGAGAGACAGACAGAGATCGAGACCAAGAGAAACACACAGAGAGAAAAAGAAACATAGAGAGACGGAGAAAAAGAAACAAACACGCAGAGAGAAACAGAAGCAGAAAGATAAACAGAGACAGAGAAACAGAGAAAAAGAGACACAGGGAGAAACAAAGAAACACAGAGAAATAGGGAGCGAGAGTGACAGGAACACAAATAGAAACAGAGACAAAAGTTGGATGCGGTGTTACTGACCTGTAATCCCAGTACTCAGGAGGCTGAGGCAGGCAGGAGGACAGCTGCAAGTTCGAGACCAAGCTGGGCCACAAAGTGAGCTCAAGGCCCACCTGAACTGCAAAGCATCTTACCCAAAAGGGGGTTTTTGGGGTTGCTCACTGGTTTAAGCACTTGCGCTGGCTGGGCTGGTGAGATGGCTCAGCGGTCTAACACACCTGTTTAAGCAAGCTTAGGC
>PVJA010022373.1:0-34370 GCA_004027025.1 Myocastor coypus
AAGAAAAAAAAAAAAAAAAAAAAAGGAAAAGAAAATTCTTCTCTTTGGACTAAGAAGAAGCAGATGCATACACAGTCAAATGTTCTGCAATTGCCCTGGGCCACCAGTGAAGCTTGCAATGCTGGAGGCTATTGATTCAAGCCTCCTACAGCTCATCTTATCAATCTAGCTCCACGTTTCATGCATTGTAATTAGGCTTTTCTTTTTTTTTTTTTTTTTTTTTTTTTTTTTTTTTTTTTTTGCTCAGTGATCAAGTCAAAGCAAGACCTGTATAACAAAATATTTATTTTTTGTATCTTCCAGGGTCAAATCCCCTCAGGATTAAGTTTGGGACCATAGACAGTACTTTGTAGAACTGTTGTTAGTGTCAGCCTTCGGGACGAGTCACAGCCATTGCTTGGCCAGTTTGCTTTCTATGAAAGCCTGAGAGAATGTTTTCCTCTGGGTGACTCTCCTTAGACGCACCACAGTTCATTCATTCCTTTCCTCTGAGGTCCCACAATCTCCTTGACCAGAAAATTTGGGACACCTCTGAGTTATAGGATATTACAGCACAGGTTCTCTTATATCCTGAGTCCTTACTGACCTTGAAGGGCTAGGGCTAAAATATTGGCTGTCCTCATAGCCCTTGTAGCCCAGCTTCTTAACTGACCTTCCAGTCCCTGGTGATGCCCAGTGGCTTTCCCTTGGAGCATTTTCTTTACTTTCCTTCCATGGAAACCACTCCCCTTGTTTTTATATTTTACTGCTACTCATGCTTCTAAGTACCTTTGCTGTTTCCTCTTCTTAAATATAGGGCAATCGAAAGACTAAAACCTTCGTCCTCTTCTCTATTTGTCTTCGCTATATGAGTAAATCCTCTAAACTGGGGAGGTAGGCAGAGCCAATAGGTAAACCCCCACATTTACAGTTCTAACTCTATCTTGTCTCTATCCTCACTTAGCAAAGGAAGCCATGGCATGCTATCACTGAGAAGATATCTAGAAAAAAAATTAAACAAAAAGTACAAATTTAATATTCGGGTTTTAAAGATTTGCAGACTTGCTCATCTCCTGATCTTCTGGCCTCAGAGGGATGATAGCTCCACCCTTCCACTTTTCAACTCAAAACGTGTGAACTCCTTGATATCTTGATTTTATAATGTTTCAAAGCCAATCTCTAGTCACATGCTATTTCCTCTGCCTTGAAAATACTGTCGTATTTTCAGATCATGTTTTTCATCGCTATTCTGTTGTCCAGAATCCGGGCGCTATTCTCTTGCTCTAGTTCTGTTATCGTCCCCTAACTTGCCACATGGCAGTGATGCTTGCACCATCGTCTATTTCCAGCATATCAGCCAAGGAGAAGTTTTAAAATGTCAGCCATATCATGCTTCCCAGAGCTCAGAATCGCATCAAGCATCATCGCTTCGCTACATGGCATCGCCACTCTCCCTAACGTGCTACTCTGCTCGGGTGATCTGCGCATGTGCACCCTGATGATCTTATTTCCTAGTTCTCTGTCTTGATCTTCTTGTGAGACCCCTCCACTAGCCTTGCTGTTCTGAGGACAGCCCCACAGGAACGTTTCAGCAGGTGCCTATCCTGGCTTTGTATCTGTTTGCAACCATCAGTGAAGCATTTTATCTATGTATTCTACCTTAACTCTTTACACAAATATCCCTTTCCCAGTAAAACTCACTCTGATCTTTCTTTCTAAAATCACTTTTCCTTCTCATTATTGTTTCCTATTTCAGCTTTTGTTTCATACTATGTTTTCTAACCTGTATCAAATATTATTCACTCTTTTATATGCTTTAAAAAAATTCTTCACTACCTTACCACACTCTGCTCATCCTCTCTTCTATAGTCCATGAAGGGGATCTTTTCAGTTCTGCTGATATATCTTAGTTGATTAAAACAAGAGAAGCTTTAGCCACAGAGTATAACTTCATAGATTGAATTATCAAGTTGTTGACAAGGCTACACTACATTTTAAGAGCAAACACATAACAAAAACTTAAACTAAATGTAAAAAATACCTAGAACACATTTATATGTCATAACAGTTTTCCTATCTGGATCAATTCTCTTTGCTACCTTTAAAATGTCACACAATTTGTATCAGAGATTACTGCAACTGGAGAGAGATGGGTTGCAGCTCCTGTTGAAGTGACAGGTGATCACTTTGCAGTGAGTTTCTGGATTTTATTCTTTTTACTTTAATCAGTCAAATAACAAATGAATTGCTGGTGCAACCTTTAGGGACACATGAGATTTTGTTGTATTTTGCATGATTAAATGAAATATTATATTTAATCCAACACATAAGCTTTTAGGGAAAACAGTTACATTTTTGACTTTGCTTTCTGAAACAAACTCATTAATAATCAGTTATGTTTATTGAAAAACCAAACCAGTTAAGATTTCCTTTTGCTTGTTATTCATGTCTCAGTGAACAGACAAAAAGAAGAGAAAGTTTCAAAAACTCAGGCTCTCAGCATATCAGCCCAGCTGCAGAGGAAGTTCAGCGACATAGGCCGGGACAGGCGAAACGAAGGGATTCAGACTGTAGTGGAAATGTGACAGAAGAGAAAATTGGAACAGCAAGATTTTTCAAATTATGTAGGCAGAAGAGCTCTCTAAGCCAAGAGAACAAACTAGTAGAGGCCAGACTCTCGTTCTGCTCCTCAGGGAAATCCCGTGTAAGTAGCTTTGATGAGCAAGAACTCCCCCGGAGGGACCAAGATGAGTCTGGCCCAGTGTCTTTAATTTGTGCAAAACATATTTTTATAAGGCAGCGAGTGCTAAGAGGCGCTGTGCCTGGGAGAACTGGAAATTCACATCGCATTAAAATGGATTAGAGAGGGCCCTGTCCTGGCATCCGGCTTCAGAGAGGGAAAATCCTCTCCTTCGGCACAGCGTACTTAGAGATCCTTTTGAGGTTTCTTTGATTTCTCTTTAGCTCCTAGAAAGCCAATGTTATATAAAAGAGGGCCGAGTTAATAATAGAAAAAGAAAAAATACAAATCTTTCAAAGAAATAAAGCCAGCCCTTCCTGACCAGAATATCTGCTCCACCTGACAAATCCAACTGTTGCAGCAAACATGCAAACTAATCTGGGAGTACACACAGTTTTTTTTTTTGTTGTTGTTGTTGTTTTTCCCAAAAGCAACACAGACATACTGAACTAAATTTTACACACTGTACTATTTACAAAGTTAGGGAGCTGGGGAGATCCCTCCATGGCACAAATACCTGCCAGGCAAATTCAAGGTTGTGAGTTCAAACCTGAGTCCTGAAAAAAAAAAAAAAGTGGAAGTGTGTCATTCAATGTATGTTGGCATACTGACAAGGTCACATGAGAATGAACAAAAGCAACTTTAGATTTTTTTTTCTTTATCCCTCCAAAAAAACCAAATAACTCTGCTATTTTTCCCTACCTAAATCTAGGCAGCCATGGAGCTGTTTTCTACCTTTATAGATTTTCTTACTTTGAGTATTTACTTATTTATTTTACTCAAATACATAATACTCATAATAACAATGAAAATATTAACATAGCCAAAGAAGTGGACATCTTTTTTTTTTTTTTTTTTTTTTTTTTTTTTTTTTTTTTTTTTTTTTTTTTTTTTTTTTTTTTTTTTTTTTTTTTTTTTTTTTGCGGACCGGGGTTCAAACTTACAACTTTGCACTAGCCAGACAGGCACTTGTGCCATGGAGCTATCTTCCCAGCCCCTAGAACTGGAAATCTCACAAAGTGAGTTCTCACTCCGTACTGGAATGAAACAGACAGCAAAAACATACTTAGAATACAATTACTTCTTTTCCATCTCTCCCTTTTTTATTTCCTTATTTATTAATTTGATCATCACCTACTTTTGTTGTTGTTGTTGTTTTGTTTTGTTTTCTTAATAAAATGTCTTTCTATGTTGCCCAGGCTCAGCTTTACTTCATTATATAAACCGGGAGGGATTCATACTCATAGTAACCCTTCTACCTCAGCCTCCCATGTACCGGGATTATAAGTATGCAAGACCACCATTCCAGGATAACTATAGGCATTATTTTCCCATGGTATATGTATTGTTTTGTTTGAATGTAAAAGCTATGCTTTGTTAAAGTAACATTTCATTTCACTAAAATTAAAATATAAAACATTAGTTACCATATAAATATAATGCTAATAACGACCACTTGCTATTTTATATATATTAACTGAAGAATTAAAGTAAAACACTATATGCAAGTAAATATGATTAAGTGCAAAATATGAGTAAATTAATTTAGTTAAAGTTTTAAAAAATTAGAAGATCATATTTTTATCATTAACAGGTCAATTAGGAAGAAAAGTTGGTATTTTTCTCTTTTTGTAGTTTTGATTTCCATATCTAAATTAATGCTTGTGGATGGGTAAGAGGCTGATTTTTCAAGCACATTGATAAGATGAGTGGAAAGTTACACACTTATTTGATCACTTATAACATGAGTGCTGGGAAATCATTTTAACATAAGTTAGAATGTTTACAAACAAAAAGATACTCTAATGAAGATTTAGTCAAGTTTCATTGCATCCCAGGTATGGTGTCTTAAGCACATGACTCACTTCACACCTATTTCTTAAGATTTACATTTCAAAAATGACATTGAGATTGACCCCCTAACTCTCATTGGTTATAACAATGCACATAATCTTAGCTTCCTGCAATAGTGAACTCCCTTACTAGGAAAGTTCAACATTTTTAATTTCACATTTTGACTTTGTAATTTTATTTTAAATGTATGAAATGTGCCTATCTCATCGTACTTGGAGGAAATGTTAGCAAAGTAATGATTGAAATGAACTTGGGATGTGGTCGAAACATGGCGATTGTTTCCCTCTTTCTGCACACACAGGACGATGACACCATACTCATGTGAAGCAGACTTGCGTGAGTCCTCACCTGGAGCTCTGCAGAGCAAGACAATGGCAGCCAGTCCCTGAGCCCACATGGAGAGGGGCCTGGGTGCTCTGAATAGGCGTGGACCTATGTACCTCGGGCTAAGAGAGAAATAGCTATGCATTGAGTCACAGACACTCTGAAGGCTGTGTGTGCCAGAGAGACTAACTGAGAGCACAGCATAGTGAATTAAGTGTGTGTGTGTGTGTGTGTGTGTGTGTGACTAAAACACCAATATCAAATATAAAATTTTTTGTCGTTTGGCTTTGTGGAAAGCAATAAGAAGAAAAACCTGAAGAATTTTACAAACTCTTCTTTCTCAGTAATTTGTATAAAGCAAATAGATTCAGTTACTGGATAATTTGATAACATTAATTATGTTATAAATAGAAGTTACAATGATTTTCCAAATTGATTTTACTTATAAAACAAAGGCATAACATGTGAAGTAAGCTAAAAGTACAGACTTTCAAACACAGTTGAACTTATAAAATGTTCATAGTTATTATAGTTATTAAACCTAACTGGACACACACACAATCTTCCTTCAGTCAATCAAGGTGGAGGAGTGATTGGCTATGTGGACAGTTACAGCCAGTATCCATGATGATGGTGGTTGCCTGATTTTCATACTGAGAAGTGTGGTCCTGCATGGAGCACACTTTAGCTTGCTGTTCAATTTGCAGAGCATCCCTTAAGTTACAAAGGCATGTCACTGCCCTTGCCCTTCTCTGTCTACTATCACTTACACACCATCTTTCAAGAGCTCAATTCGTGGTCCATCAGGCCCCATGGAGCTCTGCAATTGATGGGGACAATGTCCTCTGTGAACACTCCTGTCCTATGGCTGTCTAGTCAGTCCTGTCCAATGCACTGGTGGACACGAAAAGCTGATTACTTGTGCTTAAGTCTATGGCTCTCCAGGGCTTTGGGAGCCATAAGAAGCCCTTCCACATGGCCATATGTGCTGCTGCACATAAGCTAGGGGTGAAATGTACAAATTCTTGCCTGCCGTTAAGAGATATAATACTAGGTTTGAACTTGTTAGGTGACTCATTTGAAAATTCTCAGAATTGTGACCTCTTTCTACAGGCTTTTGGCTCAAGACAATGTCCATATTTCATTTACTGGAGTTATATTTATTTTATATGAAATGAAATAATTTTTCCTTTAAAAGTAAGAGGACTAATTATCTGGTGGTACTGAGTGCTCTGCATTGCCGGAGTAAGATGGCAAATCATGTCAGAGAACTCTCATTACATTGTCAACACATAATTTATGGATGACATCACCTCTTTCCAAATTAAATTACTCTCTTGTTTATCATCGACTAATTAAAATATATAGAGGATAAAATATAAGGTAACTATTAGAAAATCAAATGAATTAGAAATAATAAAAATTAGTTATTATTTTAACATGCAAGGTAAAGAGTGGAATGGAAAATGTGTAAGAAAAAAATAAAATTAAGCCAAAATACTCGAAATTTTAAAACTCCAGCCTCACTTCCTCATATGAAATCAGTGTTCTCAGAGTGAAATGCCCTCTTTTCTGAAGTAGTGCTCTTTTCATCCAGATTCGGTAAAATTACTTTAACTATGTTTTTGCTGGCTGATTCGTAGTCCATGTAGTCAGGAATTGTGTTGGTTCTTCCACCTAACTGAATTCTAATTCTGATCTATCTTACCTCTCCTTTGTACTTTACCATCAGTGGTACACATAGCACTTGGCTATGGAAGATGTGCAAAACCTATTTCCTTGGACTAATGAAGGAACATATTAGGCTACATACCAAAGAGACAGGGAGGTTGTAGACAGCATTTAGATTGGTAGTCAGTAGAGTCTGACAGGAAAGAATTATTTTAGATTATCTAAACACATTCAGAATAATCAGAAACATTCTTATAAAGGAAAGAGGGAGGTGGAAGACTGACCACCAGAAACATTCTAGCATGAAAATCTTGCATGACACAGTGTGGCACCAGGAGAAAAAGGCCACAAATCAAGAAATGCAAGTGACTGCCAGAAGCCAAAAGGACGCGGGGACACATTATTTTCTGGAGCTTTCCAATGCAATTGATACTTCAAGAGCCTTGATTTTAGCTCGGAGGTGCTTATTGAAGAACTTTGATCTCTTCCATCCGCAGCATCGCATGCCTTTGCCCTGGGGCTCACTGAGCGGCCACCAAGAGCAGGCATGATGGCACAGGTCTGTCACCCCACTGCTGAGGAGACTGAGACAGGAGGATCGCTAGGAGTCTGAGTTACATAGGGAGACTCTGTAACAAATACATAAAAAAGCAAAAAAATAAGGAAAAGAATTCTGATCTCAGGAACTATATGAAATTAAATTTTCACTGTTTCATCACATCAAGTTTGTGGTGATTTCTCCTAGCAGCAGTGAATTACTAGTACCTTGTGTTATGTGACACAGTTGTCTTTTTTACTGCAGCAGTTGAATAATTATGCTCATTAATCCTATTGTCTCCCTAAACGTCTGTGCTCTAAAAAGGAACAATGTTAAAATGTGTAGGATTGGGCTGGTGAGATGGCTCAGCAGTCTAAAGCACCTGCTTAGGCAAGCTTAGGCAACCGCAGGGAATGCGGTTCGATCCCCTGCACCACATGCTGTGCCAGCCCCACCCCTAGGGCAGGCTGAACTGGCCATAATACAAAAAAATAAATAAAAATACAAGTGCCTGACTGGCAAGTGCAAGGTTGTGAGTTTGAACCCCAGTACTGCAAAAAAAGAAAAAAAATGTGGAAGGTTTTGTTATTGTTGTTGTTGTTTGGCTTTTTTTTTTTTCTCACCCAAATGTCACATGACTTCTTCTCTCATTGAAAACAATGAGCTCCAGGTCTCTGCCTGCCATGGTGGACCGTTATGAGCTGGGCCTTTTCCATTCTCCCATCTCAGGGCTATCTCTCTGTCCCTCTCTTCTGCCCATGCTGGTGTTCGGTGAGATCTAGGCATTCAAAACTTACTTTTGATTTATCGTAGTCCCTCTTATAGATTCCTCTGCCAAGGACAGAACCCCAAAACTCAACATAGCTGAATCCTCCTTCACAATCCTGATTCTCATCAAGTATTTTGATAAAGCCTCTGTTATGGTTTGTGTCTAGTTATCTCCCACAAACTCCCCAAATGTAGTTTTGGGATGGATTTCTACAGGTCATGACTAATCTATGATCCAGTGCTGGGATTATAGGTGTGAGTGCTTCACCCAGCCTGGTGTAGATAGCCTGAAGGCAATATGAGGAAGAGAGAGACTTGTTCTCTGGTGCTATTGCTGGTACCACTCCTACCTTTTGCTCTTGCTGTTTTGCTGTTTTCTGTTGCCATGAACAGCTGCACTCTGCCATGTGCCATCCTGCCTTGAAGCCAGCCTAGTATGGACTGAAACTTCCACAAACTATGAGCTAAATAACCCTTTCCTTCCTTCATTTTGGGCATTGAGTATTTTGTCCCAGAAAGGAGAGAAAAGTAACTGAGACAGTTTCTGATTTCTAAGTCTAAGTTGAATCTCTGCTCTTACCTGTTTCATCTTCTTTAAATGACTTCTTTCAAAAAACCTAGCTCATTGTGTTGCTCTATTGTTTATTCCACAGCCCACATAACAAAATAATATGAAACTGTATTATAGGTGAACTTTGTCTTAGCAGTGGTACAAGGAATGACATCTGACCTATTATAAATACCACACGTACATAAACATATACATACATCAAACGAATGAATAGAAATATTCAATGAAATCACTTATCCTTGTATGCTGTGATCATATGTGATTAAGTACCAATACATTTTTCTTCTCAATTTACTAAACTCATTATTTTTCCTATTCCAAAGATGTACATTGTCAGTTTTCTAGTAGGGCTAGAAGGAGAGTGCATTAAATATATATATATATATATATATATATATATATATATGTCAGAATCAAACTCTGGACCTTGCACTTTCCAGGCAGGTGCTTGAGGTACTGAGCTAAATATCTGGCCTATAATACACTGTCAGTGACATTTGAGGAGGCTTACAGAAGGGATATAGTCTTATGGGCTTTAAGGATTTGTTTTCTTTGTTTTTTTTTTTTTTTTTTTAAGGATTTGTTTTTGTACTGTACCCAGGGATTATCTTTTCATTTCTGTATGCCATTCACTCCTTTAATTCAGTCGTCTGACAGCTTTCTTTGTAGAATGAATCTCCAGAGAATCTAAAATTCACAATCTAAATTAATAGTAATGCGTACATAGTACTTCATACATGTTCTCTATAAGCACTCGCCTGAATTAATTCAACTCTAAAGGAACCATGGGTTGTTTGACTTTTACAAATTCCTTAAACTCATTTGATTCCTCATCTTGAAACCCATAAAGTTAGCCTAGCATTCTTAGTAACGTCCTTGCAGGCCTATGGCAGGACATAAATTAAATAATGCTACAGTTTGGATATAGACTGAATGTGTTGCCCAAATCATCGAGTTGAAATTTAATACCACTATATGGTATTCAAAGAGTGGAAAAACATGCAATGAAGAGGATTGAGGTGGACCTTTTGAAAGGCAGTTAGGAATAGACAATACTAGGTGTGGATCTCCATGACTGATGACTGATATAAAAAGCAGCCATCTATAAGAAAGAATATCTGTCATCAAAAAGTCAACCAATCACAAATGCTGGAGAGGCTGTGGGAAAAAAAGAACTCTACTCCACTGTTGATGAGAGTGCAGATTCATAAAACCACTATGGAAATCAATGTGGAGATTCTTCAAATAGCTAAGATTTGGACTCCCGTTCAATCCAGCTATTCCCCTCCTAGGTATTTTTCCAAATGAACTGAAAATATCATACCACAGTGATTTATGTGCACCAATGTTTGTAGAAGCACAGTTTGTTATAGATAAATCTTGGTGTCTTGGTTACTCTTCTCTCATTGCTGGGACCAATACCCAACACCCAAAATGAAGGAAGGAAAGGTTTATTTAGCTCACACTTACTGGGGGTTTCAGTCCATACTCGGCTGGCTCCAGGACAGAGTGACATATGGCAGAGAGCAGCAGTTCATGGTGGCAGAGCAGTTGCAACAGAGGCAACAGCCAAAGAGAACAGAGGTAACAGAGTCTGTTTCTGTCTCTCTTAAATACATTCAGGCTCTCTGCCTCAGGATATCTGCCTCAGACCACACCCATAATCCCAGAAGTACTAAAATCCATAATACCAGCAGTACTAAGACACATAATCCCAGCGGATCATGAGTTATTTTCAAACTCTAGAAGTCCCAGTCCCAGGACTGCATGAGGCTTTGAGGGGACAACTAGACACAAACTATAACACTTGGAAACAACGCAAATGTGCATCAACTGAGGAATACATAAAGAAAATACAGTATTTTTACATAATGGAGTATTACTCAGTTATCACAAAAGATAAACTTGAGGCTTTTATACGTAAATGGATATAACTAGAGACTAAACTCATAATTGAAATAAGTCAGACCCACACGAGGAAACGTCATACTGTCTTGGAGTGTAAGAACCTGACAGAGTAAATAAAATCAGAAAGGTGCAACAGATACTGTGAAAGGGAAAAAGTACATTCAAAGGGAAGCAAAAACTGGGATGAGGAAATAGAGAACGAAGGGGAAAATATATTTATATATATAGGCAGAATAATTTGCATAATTGACTGCTGATTTCTACAGTCTATTAAAAGTGGAAGTTAATGCTTAAATTCTTTTCTAATTTTGCATGTTTATATATGGCAATTTAAGCCATTAACCTGAAGATAATAAGTTTAGTGGAATTCTGCATCATTTCTAAATTTTTTTATTTTTCTTTTAACATTTTGTACTCCCTTTAAAAAAATTACACAAGTGATATGAGTAATAATAACAGTTCAAAAACATGTTGATACTGCCATGACTACTGCATCATTAGCAGGGAGATGTTGGCTACATGAATATAATTGTAATTTCCAAAAGATTAAAATTTGTATATGAGGTTGTAATTTGTTGTAGATTGATTACATTAAGCTTTTGAATAATATAAAATAGGCTACTATCTGGCTTGTCTCATTCTAACACCTCTTTGTTTTTCTTCATTGTCTTTTTTGTTTTATGTATTTAGTACAGGGTCCACAGTATCTCACCACACAAATTAGACTTGTATGATTCTCCTGTTTTCAGCCTCCCGCGTGCTGGGATTGCAGGTGTGCACCATCATGCCCAATCTCAATCGTTATCTCAGCACACCCCGGGGCTGGGTCAGCACAACATGACAAGGATCTAACCCCAGTCCCTGTGTCTGTCTAAACAGGCACTTTAATCCACTGAGCTATCTGGCCAGCCCTGTGTAACATCTCTTTTAATGAAAACTAGCTTTCCATAATTTGTGTATATAATTTTCACTTCCTCTTAATGAAACCAGAATTGTCGATGATACCTGGTAATAGCACAGTTTTTGTGATATCTAAGTAGGTATAGAGATTAGGAATTATGGTATCATAGCTATAATTTATGTTTTTGTGTGTGTTAAAGCTCCCAAATAAAATTGACTATACCACTTCTGTAGAAGCATCTCAAAGAAGACAGTTTGTCATAAGTTCTTTTTAGAACTAAATTATTCTAATAGTTTGGCTTGAAAGGATCACATGCCAAAGTAAGCAGTGTTATGGGGGCACTTTTGTGATCCATTTGTTTCCCTGTATTTTTCTAATTATACTACATGTGAAGTGTGTGGCTGGGACTCCAGGTGAAAACTATTCACAGAATTCACATGTTAACACACAAGAGGGCGATAATCTATCTCTTTCTATTCTTGATTCCCCTCTTCCTTATCCTACCATCACTTTACTTCCTGATTAAGGAACAGGGACAGCAAATCCCAGAGATTATGTCAGGAACACTGGGGTGTTTAGTAAGCGCCTTCTCAGCCAGCTGCTGTGCAGAACTGGCATGGAAGCCAATCCAAGTGTGGAAATCTATTCAGTTTTCCCACCTGGAGAAGGTCTGAAGGTGTGACCAACTTTTGATTTAACTCTTTTCTTTTTTGATCCAAGACAATAAATTTATTTTTAAGAATGAATAATCTATTACTTGCCCACAAAACGTCTCAACACTTTCTTAGCTTTCTAAAAATAATAAAATATAAAGTAGGTAAATATTTATACATTTTGTGTATTAAAGAAATAATATGCATACTATATGATAATATTTATGTGTACTTATGTTGTATGTTGTGATCTGAAGCTGAAAGAAGCAACAAGAAGACCCGGTGAATGTAGCTTCAGAGGTCTCACTGAGATCTGTCTCTCTGGAAGTGAGCCCAGAACTGTAGAAGCATCTCTTTTCTATTTAGGTCATACAATAGAAGATTTACAGGGAGAAGAGGGGGTAATCACCAACG
The DNA here is from genome assembly GCA_004027025.1 of Myocastor coypus. Taxonomy (NCBI): domain Eukaryota; kingdom Metazoa; phylum Chordata; class Mammalia; order Rodentia; family Myocastoridae; genus Myocastor; species Myocastor coypus. Next base: position 12,322 of record PVJA010022373.1, read on the forward strand.
TATCAAGTGAGGGTGGAGACATCACTCAGGATAAGCTGTTACACCTTTTTAAATCCTAGTTTTTTGAAATCCCTGAGTAGCAGATTACAACCCACCCTAAGCTTTGTTTATTGTTTTTCATTTAAGATGCTACTTTCTTATCTCTACATATTTATATGTTGAGGGTTTAAAACATGCGTGAGTTAGTGAAAATACAAAATATTGTGGAAAGATTAGTGGATTGGTTAGTGCTCACTAGAGGAAAATTATATATATATATATATATATATATATATATATATATATATATATATAGTTGTATATGTACAGTTTGTGATCTGTGTATGCATCAGGTGACAAACAGGACCACCGTCATCTTGCCTGCACAAACACTCACATGATCACACTTTCCAAAAGCATACAACAAATTTAACTTGTGAATCAAAGCACCACTGTGCGCATCCGAGGGGTCACAAGGGGCTTCCGGGGGCCACCTCCAACATCAGGGGTGGCAGAACATAAACAGGACGTGTGTGCGCTGGAGGTCTGGGGATGCCGCCAGAGCTGAGGCCCGGAGCTCACCGTGGAGTCCACAAGCTGAGCCGCACGGTGTGCGCTGAGCATCAAGGGGCAGCGCTCAGAGCTGAGGTGGGGACTGGTGCGCTCCCAGAGCAACAGCCGGCTCCTGCTCTCTGAGTCCTTTTCTTACTCCACTCAAGATCCGCAACCCCAGGAACCACGCGGGTCCGGGTGGGCTTCATTGCGGGAACCTGCCCAGCCACACCCAGAAGTACGTTGAGTCGGCCAGCCAGAGATGTCTACTCAAATTGGCCCAGCGGTTAACTATTGCAAGTAGGACCGCTACCCAAAGGAAAACGTGTAAAACTATACATTTTTAGCTTTTAAAAATACACAGTGAAAATAAAACTTAAAACAAGAAACTCAGGACAGATAACAATAAGAATCATATAGTGGCCTTGTTCAAAAACATTCTAGGCAGAGATACGATGTGTACTCACATCAAAACCTTTGTTATGTGCAAAACTAAATGGAAATTTCGAGCGGATTTTTTGTGGTGAAAACGAGAAACATGCTACAGTTCACATGGAAGGCTAAGAATGGCAATTTCTAATATGATTTTTAAAAGTTAAAGAACTATATGATCTCAAGAGAAGGCAGAGTATCTAAAATAATTTTCAAACTAATGATTAGGAATTAGGAAAAAAAATACCGACAGTGCATCTGATGATATTACAAGGCATTAGTAGCTGAAAGCATAAACACTGTAAAACGTAAGTACAACATGCATATGTGAACTTTACATTGTGGTTAAAATAAAGGTCAATTTATTTTAAAAGTCACATTGTATTTGATTAAGTGTTGCTGAAGATTTTGATTATACTTTTGAAGAAAGTAATTACTGTCCCAAACATAAAGAGTACTGAATGCATTATATACATTATATGTTAGATACTAAGTAGTAAATCTGTATACTAGGTATATTTAGTACTTTGATGAATAAATATTTAAGTACGAAATGGTGAACTAACAGACTACTAGGAAAAACAGTATGTGTCACAAACGTGAAAATATATACAAAAATACAAAAATAAAAGAATATGAAAACTTTCAAAGGGGCTGAGTAGATAGCTGGGTGCTCTAAGCACCTGTCAGGCAAGTACAAGGACCCAAGTCCGAGTGCTGGCACCACATTCCATGCCAGCCCTGGAACCCCAGGCACACAGTACAGGCCACTGAAACTGCATGGTGTGGCACAACTGTAATTCCAGTACTGTGTGGGCTGAGACAGGCAATCATCTGAGTCCAAACTGTGTAGCACGACCCTTTACCAGATAAATAAATATTTTAAAAATTTAAAAACCCTTCAGAGATACAGTACATATCTGTGAGCCAGGGAAAAGCATTTTTTCACTTAGATTTGTAAAAGTTAAACAAGAAAGAGTATATGCTTTGCTGTTGAAGATAAAGCTTACTGGTAAAAGTGTAAATGGTGATATTTATAAAATAAAGTAATCTATGTATCTATAGTATGAAGTTTATTCAGGAAGTGTGGGACACACAACAATCTAGGCTCACGTATTCCACAGAGATAAAGTGCTTTGTGTGTATTCTTTGATTTATTATGGGGGAACAGCTCAGAGAAAGTTTCTTGTAAACCCATAAAGGTGTGATCAAGTATGTTACAGCAAATACATGAAATAACGACATTTAGACTGAGAAAGTGAATTGATAAAATAATTTGATGTTTATGCATTGATTTGGAAAATGTTCATGAGATAATATTAACAAAAGTCCATGGGCCTTTGCCAGCTTTAGTGAGGTTGAGACTACAATGTTATGAAAGTGATACACGTCCAGTGGACTGCCGCTTATAAGTTGGTCTTTCCCTGGATGAATGAGTTATGTTATAGTTCTCTCTCTTGATGTTATGTATGGCAGCATGTCTTGGCCAGTGAGGCGAGCCTGAAGGTGAACTACACGCACCCCACAGGACATTGTGTTGTGAAGCCCTGTTTCCTAGATTAGGTGTGTCAGTGGAACTTGTGAGTTACACTTTCAATTTGTGATGGATTGTCTGAGACAAAAACATGAGTCAAAGGGGATCTGTGTACTGGATAGAGATACATAGTGGATAGAAAGATATGAATTAGTCTTATCTAAAAATACAGAAAGAGTACCCATTTTCTTTCTTTCTCTCTTTTTTTCTTTCTTTCTTTTTCCTTCTTTCTTTCTTTCTTTCTTTCTACTTTTTTCCTTCCTTTTCTCTCTCTATCTCCTATCTCTCTCTCTATCACTCTCTCCCCCCTCCTGTCTCTCTTTCTTTTTAAAAAATATTGGATATATGGAAAGACAGTGCCAAATTTTTAGTAAACACTGGGGGATAACTTGCAGGGGAAAGATTTTTAAAAATAATCTGCATTTATGTGTGTTTATGTGCGTGCGTGCTAATAGCTTATACTTTTGTGCTTACACATCACTGAATGAAAAGAGTTACAGCTGAATAGAACAATATTTTTATTTGTCCCTCTTTCCCAAAGAAAAATCCTGGGCTCTGAGTTGTAGGTTAACAGGAATTCAGGAGGTTTTCTATCAAGGAATTTGAAGTCTATTTTCTATTCACAAAGAAGGGAGAACAGTTCATTTGGTGCCTTGAGTTGTGGAAATTATCAGAGAATATAAACAAATATCTATTTTTCAGTTTCTGTTTTTCATTAGTACATGCTTCTAGCACACAAAGGTTGCATTCTTGATGGTGATTTGGTGCATGTAATGAGACATTATAATTTTTTTTGGTGTCACTAGCCTTCTACCACTTAACTCCATCTCTTCATCTCTGTTCCATACAAGGAAGAGGGGTCTCTAGTTCATATTATGTATTACATGTCCTTTATCTAGCTATTTATACTTTGTGTTTCTCACGTAACATAAACTGAAAAAATATACTGTGATTTTTTTCTGGTTTATTTCACTTAACATTATGGTCAAAATATATATCTGTTTTCCAACAAATGACTCTATTGCCCTTCTCTCTGACACTGACCCATGGGTCAATGACTCATTTTGTACACATACGTTTCTGTATCCAGTCATCTGATAGTGGGCAGATGGGCTGCTCATGAGACTTAGCCATTGTGAATTTGGCTGCTATAAATATAGGGATTCATCTTCCACTGTAACTCGATAGTGTAGACTCTGGGAAAGATCCATAATTAAGGTGCTCAGTCTGCTTTTTGGATTTGGGCATTCATAGCTATGAATCGTGAAGCGTTGTTTGATTAAATAAAATGAAAACTGGTGTGGTCAAATGATGTTTCCAGAGCTTGCTTTCCTGAGGCCTCTGCACTCTGATCTCCACAGTGGCTATACTAGTTTGTACTCCAACCAACAACACAAAAGGATTCTTGTCAGAATTTGTTGTTGATTTCCTAAAGAAAATAAACATCATATGCTTCTGAACAAAATTTGAAAAAGAACATAAAATCCATCTCCTAGTCATTCTTTCTGAGTACAGTGATGCCATATATGGTTTCAAGTTTCATTTCTCCAGTGGTCAGATAATAGACCTCTTTCATGTATTTATTAGACTTCATGCTTCTATTTATTGGGTGTTTTAGGAGGCCTAATTTTTTTTAATTCTTCAGATATTATCAATATTAGTCCTAAGTTTGAAGAGTAACTGGAAATTTTTCCCATTGTATAGGTTGCCTTTTCACTTGATTATTTCTATTGCTGGTTATAATCTGAAGATTTATAATTTAACATAATCCCATTTCTTGATTCTTGCTTTTGTCTCTTATTAATTGGATTTCTTTTCAGAAAGTCCTTGCTTAAGTCTGTGACTTCAAAACCTTTGGCTAATTTATTGTATATCCAGAAAATTAAGTCTTTCTTTTTTAATTTCAGTTCAGTACAGGATGAGAGATATAGGTCAGTATTGAATCCTGTGCACGTACACAGCCAATTTTGAAAGATCGTCCCTTCACTGTATGTTTTGGTCCCTTTGTCAAAGACAAAATAGTTGAATGCAGCATAGGTTGTTTCTGTATCTCATGGTTTGTTTTCAATGCATGCATCCTTTTTGTACTTGTACCACTGTGTTTGTATCACCTGAGCTTTGTAGCACAGAGTAGCTTTCACTCCTGTGATGCCCCTTGGTTTGTTCTTCTTACTCAGGCTATTGGTTGTAATGTATGTTTTTGGTGATATGTTGAGTTGTGCTTGTCAGTATGTGATGGAGAATTCTTGCATATGTACTCATTAAAGAGACTGGCCTAGCATTCTCTATTTTTGGTTGGATCCTTGTATGGTTTGGAATCTGGGTGAATATTAGACTATTCTTCTCTTTACATATCTTAAAAAAATTTGGTGAGCATTGTTGTTAAGTCTTCATTAAAGTACTTCTAGAATTCACTAAGAATCCACCTGTATCTGGACTTACCTTAACTGGGAGATTTTGCTACTGTTTCAGTTTCATTGTCTGTTATTGCATTATTCAGTGTTTTTGTGTTTCTTAGTTTAGTATGGTAATTTATAGAAATATTGAAGTTACTAATTTTTCTAAATTCTCCAATTTATTCATTTACAGGTTTCAAAGTAGTTACTAATAATCTTTTGAATTTCCATGAGATCTAGTATAATTTTATGTTTTCTGTCTCTAATTGCACACATTTTGGTCTTTCTTATTTTTCTTTTGTAAGATTGTCATAGAGTTTGTTTCTTTTATGTATTCACTCAAGGAACAAGCCCTTCAAATTATTATTTGTAAGGTTTGGTAAAACTTGCAGTTCCATTGATTTCTGCTCTGGTCTTTATAATTCTTTTCTTGTCTTTTTGGTTCCTGGTGAAGGCAGGAAAGGTTTACTTTGCTCACAATTTGTGAGGGTTTTGGTCTATACTTAGCTGGCTCCCTGGCAGAGTGACACAGGAGAGAGGGCAAGAGCTGATGGCCACAGAAGACAGCAAAAGCAACAAAAAGATCAAAAAGGGACAGACAGCTGAGAGCAAGCTTTTTTTTCCTTCCTTTTATTGAGTACAAGCTACTCACCCCAAGGAAGGTGTGTCATTCACACCTGTAATCCCATGATTGCATCATTGATCAATGAAAAACTCTAGAAGCTCATTGCCTGACTGCATGCGGCTTTGGAGATACATCTAGAAACAAACCATAACACGTGTCATGGCTTTAGGTTTGGATTATCCTTTTTTGCTAGGACCTTAACGTTCATCATTAAGTTATTTATTTGAGTTCACATTGTTTTTGCTCTGTTTTAGTGTTTAATTTTTTGATTAGGGAATTGTTTAGAGCTATGAGCTTCAATATTAGAACTGTTTACATTGCGTTCCAAAGGATCTGATATGTTATAGTGGAACTATTGTTTAATTTAAGGAACTGTCTATATCTTCCTGATTTCTTCTGTAACCTCTGATTTTTTAAGAGAGAAATTTGCTTTTGCCATTTATTTCTGGTTTCATCACACTAATATCTGATAAAGTGCATTGTAGAATTCTGAATCTTTTGTATTTAGTTAAATATGCTTAGCTGCTTAATATGAGGTCTGTTTAGGAGAAAATTCCATGTGCTGATGAAAAGAATATGTATTGATTTTTTACCTAGATCCCAGACCTCACATGAGAGTGAGATAGCCTAGGACCTATCCAGTCATAATTTGACTCAGAGTCCCAGATTGGCATGTGAGTGAGACAACACGGGGCTGCTGGATCCTCATTCAACCCCGAACCCAGGCCTGGCATGTGAGTGAGAGAACTTGTTGTCCAGCTGATGTTCAATGAACCCAGAGCCCAAGCCCAGCATATCTGGTGTGGAACCCTGTGATAAAACTTCCTACAGAAAGGATAGAGCCAAGACCCACACAGCTGATCCAGGGGCAGAATATCTTGCCAGAGTAGCACAGCAAGTTCACCTCCAAGGTCTGCAACAGGAAGAAATGGAGCTCAGTAGTCAGACCCAAGACACACCTACCTGGATGAATTTGAACTTGGTAGATCCCGATATGATGCTAAGGTAAGAACTCTACCAAAGCTCTACAGCAAGGATCAGAAGAAAGGGCTATACCAGCAGTTCTCAACCTGTGGGTCGTGACCCCGGGCAGGGGTTGAACGACCAAAACACAGGGGTTGGTTAAAGTCATTCTGAATCATAACTGTAGCAAAATTACTGCTTTAAAGTAGCCACCAAAATTATTTTTTGGCTTGAAGTCACCACAACATGAGGAACTGTATTGTGGGGTTACTGCATTAGAAAAGTTGACAACCATTGGGCTACACAAATGACAAAGAGAAGGAGCAAAATGCACTCTCACCCAGAACAAATACAGGAGACAATAGCATAGAAGAAACTGGAAATCACACAGGTGAAACCTCTTAGATAATAGAATCTGAAGTAAAGAAACAATTGCAGAGAAGTATAGAGGAAATTCGATCAGAAATAATTTCTCAAGTTAAAAAAAAGAAATAATAACTATAATGAAAGAAGTACTAAATATTCCTAAAAAAGACACAGGTAAAAAAAAATGGAGGATAATAGTAAAATGACGGAGTCCATGAATGAGCAATATAGGAAAGAAGAGACTGCATGAAGCAGATTAAAAGTACTATACATGAAATTAAAACTTCACTCACAAGCTGGCAAAATCATTTGGATGAAAATGAAAAGACTTTCAGACCTTGAGTACACCATTGCAGTTAGTGAGAAGGTAGGGAAAGATATCTTAAAAATAACTAGGATACAGGAAAAAATAATTCAACATCTGCAAGATGATGCAAAGATGAACAATATGAGACTAATAGATTGAGAAAGAAGTCAACACAAAGGATATAAAATGAGTATGAATAGAAGTAATAGTGGAAAACTTGCCAAATATGAGAAAACGACCTGACATTCAGGTAATGAAAGCACATAGAGCTCCAAATAATATCAACCGAATTAGAATCTTACCCAGACATATAATAATCAAGATCCCAGAAATTCAACACAGGAACAGTATACTAAAAGCCACTAGAGAAAAGAAACATCACATTTAAAGGAAAATCCATTAGAATAAATGGAGATTTCTCTTCACAAACCATCAAGTCAAGAAGATAACGGAGCAAAGTACTTTAAGTCTTACAAGAAAACCAATTACAACCCAGGCTGCTATACCCTGCAATACTCTCATTCAAGTTAATGAAGAACTGAAATACTTCCATGACAAAGAACAACTGAAGTATTTCATGATGATAAACTCAGTCCTACACAGACTGCTGAAGAGGGATCAAAATGACCAAAATTCCATGAAGTAGACTCAGAAGAACCCATTAAATAGGGCAACGAATTAAACACAGGAGAAAAAGAGATATACAAAAGCAATCTTTCAATTGTTCTTTTGTATAGAGCAATAAAATATTTCTTTAATTTTTTTTTTTTGGTCTTTTTGAGACAGGGCCTCACTATACAGTTCAGGCTGACCTTGAGCTCACTTTTGTAGCCCAGGCTGGGCTTGAACTCACATCGATCCTCCTGCCTCAGCCTCCCAAGTGCTGGCATTACATGCATGCGCCACCACGCCCAGCTAGCAACAAAATATTTCCACCAGCATATTCTACAAATGGATTTACCCTGCACCCTATGGGTCATGATTCTCTCTGGATCTACAGGGTGGATATCAAGGAAATAGCATTAGTTCAGTCCCACAAGGGACACCTGGCCACAAGTAAGTGTCATGGGCACTATGTCCATGACATACTAGAACTTTGTGTACTAGCCTATCCCCAAGCTGTTAGAAGTGCTGGTCATATAGTTGCCATTCTGGTATTATTCTGGTATTTATGTTATGTTTTATTCTTAGTAATTCTTTACTATCATTAAACCTTTTTCTTAGCTTATTTACTATAAAATATTTAATTTTGAATTAGTATATAATTAATTTTCTGAATGTTGTTTAATCTTAATTTTTGTTTTAAGATAGATACTATACCCTTGACTTACAATCTACTTATAAGACATGATACGATACTTTCTCCTAGTATTAAAAACGTTAAAAAGTATATTTCCATTTTCCATTGAGCTTTTCTTCTTGTTTTTTACACACAGATTTTTTTCTCGCTTTTTCGGTCCTTTGAATTAATTATTTTAGTTTCTTACACATTCTTTTTTTCAGTGCAGAATAAGCTGCTATTTAATTTTGTTCTTCACAGTTAGTTTTGGGCAGTTTCATTTTTGTGCATCGTGATATGATTTTATTCAAATTTCTTGTGCAAAAGGTTCCTTTTTTGAAATGTACCATAATTTCAACTATTCAGAAATTTCAAATCTTTAAATATTTATCGCCTAACCATTTCTACTTTGAGAATTCTAATTATGTGAATGTAAGTTTCTTGATTTTTGCACAAATCAAACTATTACATGAACTATTATATGTCTCATCTGTAAATGCTTTCCTCCTCATTTTTATTTTACGCAATTTTTATTATATTCATTTCAGTTTGCAAATAATTTATATTGTACAACATATTATTTTTAAAAAGCATAAAAAAGAAAATATGTATTATGTTGTTGGGTGGAACACTCTGGATATGTACTGAGCCTATTTGTACAAAGATTTTGTTCAACTCTAATACTTATTTGTTGACTTTTTATCTAATTGATCTGTCTAGTTGTGACAGTGGGGTCGAGGGTTCCCTCACTGTGATTGCCTTTATCTTTATTTGATCCTTTATTCTCAGTATTACTTGTTTTATGAAGAATTGGGTGCTCCTTGTTTGTGGCATATATGTTATAACTGTTATTTTTTCTTAACCAATAGATAGTGACCTTCTCTGCCTCTTCTAAGCCATTCTTGCTTGATGTCCACTTTGTCTGAATATAAGTTAGCTACTTCTTCCTGTTTCTGGGTCTTTTTTTGTATGGCATATTGTTTTTAATACTTTGTGATGGATTTTTAATCTGTGCATTTCTTGTTTTTGAAATATGTTTCTTGTATACAGTATACCAGTGGGGTTTTCCCTTTGATCCATCTGGATCCGCAGATCTTTTCCATCTGTCCTTTGATTGGGGAATTAAAACTATTTACATACGAGCTCCTACTGGAAGGTATTGAATAATTCCTGTCATTATGCTGTGTTACTGTTTCCTTATCACCTATTAAACAGCTCATCCTATCTTGAGTGTTCATTCTACTAGAAATTTGTTATTGTTAGCTTAATTGTATCATTCTAGAAAATCCTTAAGAAGTTTTTGATGGCTGGCTTGGCGGTCATGAATTTTTTATGTTCTCTGTATAATGGAAATATCCTACTTTCCCAACAATTTTGAAAGGCAGTTTTGTAAGATATATCAGTCTCCAAGAGTGATACATTTTACTCTATCCTTTTCAGGCCTATCCTATTCTTACCAGGAGTGATACATTTTACTCTATCCTTTTCAGGCCTTTGAGGTTTGAGGTGAGAAGTCTGGTGTAATTCTAAAAGATTTACCTTTAAACACAAACTATAGAACCATGATAGCCTCTGTCTAAACATTGAGGCAGTTTCAAACAACTTGGAAGTAAAATCAGAACCTTGTTGCAGAACTACAAAAATATAGAACTAGTATTGTCTTAGAGAATATTAAACTTTACTGTTATAGTTTAGCAATGAGATATTTTTATTTTCATAATTATTTACTATATTTAAAGGAAGATGAACTATTAAAAACACCCCAAGAGGAAAAATATTCATTTATTTTTATGCAGTTCTATTACTAATGTGTTAGAAGTCATAATCTGAACAAGACATAGTTAAGATGTAAGAATCATCAAGAAGCAATGAATGGGCCCTGGGGAGTTGGATAAAATAACTTATACACCCATTATTAAAGCTTCTGATTCTTTATGAAAGAATAAAATATTTTGGTTGGTGTTTGACGTCCTCCTGACCCAGCACACCTGTAATCCCAACACTTGGGAGGCTCGGTACCAGTTTGAGACTAGCATGGGCTACAAAAGCGAGCTCAAGGCCAGCCTGAACTGCATAGTGAGACCCTGTCTCAAAAAGGGGGGGGGAGACTGGATTTAGCATAAAGCTCATACACTGAAGAAGACAAAATACACTCAAATTAAGGAGTGTACAAAACCAACACTCTTGATGCTTCAAATGACCTTAAATTATAATTAGTAACTAAATGAAGGTGACAGAAATGGCATGGAGTTAATTAAAGCTCAGTGTATGAAGAATGAATATCAAGCTCGCAAAAAATAAATGGCAATTCCCTTTCAGTAGCATCCATTTCATAATAAAGTTATAATAAATATCAGGAATAAGAATGACTTTATTCCTTTATGAAATATACTTAAATGTGTAGAAATTATAGTCATGTATATTGTGAATGATTCCAGTTCATAAGCATAGCAAAATAAACAATATTTATTAGGTCAAAGTTCAGTAAAAACCTTGGAAAACCGAAAAATTTTAATAGGATCAACAAATGAATAACACAATATATTTCATATTGAGATGAGAGAAGAGAATGCCTGAGGATTGAAAATAGAAAAGGCTGGCAACAAAGTGGTCTCTTGAGATCTGCAATGAAAGACACCTGGAAAACTACCAGATAAAGAGAAAAATAGAGTTAACAGCCAATAAGGAAAAGCCATCAGGAAATCTGAAAACCACATAGAAACTGGAGAAACTGAAAGCACCACAAAGAAAAAGCAGTCTGGAACAGTAATCCCAGCTTTCAGAGAAGAAATCCTATGTGTAAATACAGGGTCACACTGGGAGGCACAATGAACTGGCAGCACTAGCGCCAAGGACAACCTACAGTTGCCAGCTGCAAATACGGCGTGGGGTTTTACTCTGAAAATCAGTCCTTCCACTTGGAAGGCTAGAAGTAGAGAAGAAATTTACTGTAGCATTCATTCATGATGTAAGGGAGTGACATTGTTAGGATTCATTTGAGAATTTATTGTGACTGAACTACTCCAAAAATCAGAAGCTATAAGCCAAGTACACTTTAAGATCCCTGAGGTCACTGTTCCCACAGTGACTAGGAGAAAAAGGGATCAGGCTAAAGCAGATCTCCTGAGAATTTTAACACTGGCAAGGTCAGGCTGCAAAAGGCATAGCAGTCCCAACATCTGGTGAGACGCAAGGCTGGTCCTATGGTTTTCTGAGGAGGCTGGGCCTCAAAGGTTGACTCTGTGTCCAGCAGACAGCCTGACCACCGTTGCTGCCTATGTGCAGCACAGTTGTAGTAATCTGTCTGCTTTTCCATTCTAGCAGTGGGATCAGGGAAGCACCACAGAGTGTTCATTTGCCACATCCTTGGCTGTGTGGAAGGAGGGTCCACAGGGGTAATGAACACACATCACTAGCTCTCAGTTCATGCAGCTAGCTGGAGATGGCAGTGACATAGCCTGGACACAAGGTCATGACCTCTAAGAGCCACTGAAGTCAAGACAGGGTTATAACAGACACCACACCCTTTCTTGTCCAGGACCTTGGAATGACTCACTACACACACTCCTGTCCAGTGAATTCTAATTCCACAGGCACTGGAAAGAGATGCTCATCCAAATACTTGGAAGAAATTTCGGCTGGCTCCAAGGCATACTGGTACATGGCAGAGGGCAGCATGCTGTTCATGATGATGCAACAGCAATAACAGCAGCAGAGAGATAGTCTGTCTTTCTGTCTCTCTTGTATTGCATCCAGACTACTGCCCCAGGCTGGGGGCAGCACTCACACTCATAATCCCAATAGTACTAAAACCTATAATCCCAGTGGATCACCCATAATCCCAGTGGATCATGAGTTAATCTCAAACTCTAGAATTCCCTGCCCTATGACTTCAAGAGGCTTTGGGGGACAACTAGACATAAACCATAACAATATGACCATCACTCCTAACATTCTGGGGATAGGATATCACACAAAGTTCTAGTATATAGTGGATGTGGACAGTGTCCATGATGCTTACTGGTGGTGAGGTATCACTGGGGGACTGAGCTACTGCCATTTGCTTGATATCTGCCATGTAACCCAAAACAGAATCATGACCCATAGGGTGCAGAAGTCCATTTGTAGAATATGCTGATGGAAATATGTTGTTTCTGTATGCAAAAGAATAATTGAAAGACTGATGTTGCATACTTTTCTCCTGTGTTTAATTATTTGCCCTATTTGGTGGGTTCTTTCCATTCTCCTTCGTGGAGTTGTAATCATTTTGATCCCTCTCTAGAATATCTTTAAGTAAACTGTGCAGGGTTGGCTTTGTCATCACAAAGTTCTTTAGTTTCTTGTCCTAAAAGTATTTCACTTCTCCATTAAATTTGAAAGAGCTTTGCAGAGGGTATCAGTCTGGATTGGAATTTGTTTTATTGCAAAATTCTCAGTACTTTGCTTCATGTTCTTCTTGAGTTGATGGCTTGGTTGGAGAAATCTGCTATTATTCTGATGGGTTTTCCTTTAAATGTGATTGTTTTTTATTCTCTGTGTTGGCTTTTGGTATACTGTTCCTGTGCTGAATTTCTGGGATCTTGATAATTATATGTCTGGGTGTGGTTTTAATTGGGTTGATGTCATTTGTAGTTCCACAGGTTTGGTTACCTGATTGTTTCCCCATATTTGGGAAGTTTTCCACTATTACTTCTGCCCATATTCCTTTTATATCATTTGTATTGACTCCTTTTTTCTTATCCATGTTTAGGAATTGTACGATGTTCATCTTTGCATCATCTTGCAGACGTTTAATTACTTTTTCCTGTATCCTAGTCGTTTTTAAAAATTCATTTCTTACTTTTTCACTAGCTGAATGATTTTCTTTGTTTTATTGGGCTTGATTTGTGAAGTTTTCTGCTCCTAATTTTTAAAATTTTTGATTATATTTCTTTTTTATTTTTGTCTTTTTCTATTACTTTTACCTAACGATATTAATGTAGGATTATTTTTAATTGAATTTTTATTTTTACTTTTTCTTTCCTTATCTTCCTTTGCTATTGTTAAATACGTATAGTTGTACCTATCATTGGTTCATATGATATTTCAATAACAGGTTTCTCTTTTTTATTTTCTCTTTTCAGAACATGATAAATTTTATTTTAATTTTTTTTTTACAATTTCCCAACTGTTTTTTTTTTTTACTCTTTTATTCTTGCTAATTTCTTTTTCATTAGTAATGGGGACATAATTATTATTATTTTTAGTTTGCTTTTACTTTATACAAGTATGTTGTTTGTGTTGTCAATATTAATGAAGTTCTTTTACTCCTAGGAGTTCTCAGGATCAAGCCTCCAAAAGTTAGGAGAGTATAGTGATGAAGTTTGGAAGCTAATGAGATGTTCAGTATCTGTTTTAATGTATGTATCTTTGTTTATTATTTTTATTTTTAATTACTTTTAATAAGAAGTAACAATGAGACACTTTCAGAACACTTTAGTAGTATATCCCAATAATTAATACAATGCATATTGTTCTCATTGTGTTAGTTATTCAGAGTACAGGATGCAGACATAATTTTTCTAACCATTATTGGTATAAAAATTTGTTCTCAGGGAACTAAGAGAAAATAGTTTTATATTCAGAAAGGTAGTGATGCTAAGCTAAATGCCTGTGTTATAGAGTAATATTACCACTAAGCTTCTCTCCTGGAGGCTTAGGAATATAAGTTTATAGAGCAAAAATGAGAGAAAAAGAAGGGCTACAAGGATAGCCAATATTTTGGCCCTACCCCTTAAACATTAGTGAGGACTCAGGACATAAGAGATCCTGTATTGTAACATCTTACAATTCAGTGCTGTTCCAAACTTTCCGTTCAAGAAGACAATGGGGCCACAGAGGAAAAGGATCAATGATGTATAGCATGCCTAAGGAGAGTCACTTAGAGAAAAAACATTCAGGTTCTCACAGAGAGCAAACTCATCAAGTAATGGTTGTGACTCATCCAGAGGGCAAACACTGACAACAGTTCTGCAAAGCACTATACATGGTGCCAGGTAAATCCTGAGGGGATTTGGTTGACCTTGGGAGATACAAAAGGTATATGTTTTGTTATATAGGTCTTGCTTTAACTTGCCCTTAACCACCCAACAGAAAAGTTTAACCGCGAGGCATAAAAAGTAAAGCTAGATTAGTATGCTGAGCTGTAAAAGGCTTGAATCTACGATTTCTGACATTGCCAGTTCTGACAATAACCCAGTATGATTGTGGAATTTTGGACTATATATGCTAAGTATCTTGATAAGTAATATAAACACAAGGATACAGCACTCACAGAGAAAATCTAGTTAATGAGATAACCACTGAACTGAAGGATCCCTAACTGAATATCCAATCTCCAGTGCAAAAATAACAAAAACATGGAAAGCAAAGCAACATGAAGTTCCTCAAATGGCTCATTCCCTTAAAGATGATTTCATGGGTGATGAAGTACAGGTAACTATAAGCATAGAATGCAAAAGCCAAATATCCAAAGTATTGAGGAAATAAAAATGTATAAGCAATGCATAAGATAGTTAATACTCTTTTTTTTTTGTTTTTTGTTTTAGAATTTTATTGAATTTTCAGAAATAACTGTATAACAAAGAATCAAAGCAAGCAAATCCCATATTGGCATTTTGATACAATAAATACTTATTAGTAAATAATCAGCATATTCATCAAACAACATATCTGAGGACTTGGATTATTTATTCATTTATTTATTTATTATTTATTTATTTTCCTTTTCTTTTTTTATTTTAAAGACTAAAAATAGCAGAAACAAACATAGAAAAACAGTTACAAGTAAGCGTACGTATAATACAGAATTTCAAAACCAGAAAAATTTAACAATGATTATATTACATATTTTCATCGGATCAGTTTAGATTAATAGATATAGGTATATAAGATTGATTGAAACAATTAAGCATTAACACTTTCTATAAACATTATTTTTTTAAAAAGTTGACACACTGCATATTGTCCTTGCAATAGTTATACAGAGCCCAGGGTGATAGTTAACATTCTAAAAGAAGACTTAAGTAAGTTTAAATTGATGAATTTTACCAGTAAAATATTCAAGGAGCTTAAAGAAGAAACTAATAATGAATGATTCATTTTAACCAAGACAACATAAGACATAAAAGAACACTTTGGTAAGGAATTGGAAAGGATGAGGTGAAAACAAGTAGAAGCAGATGATAAGAAAAGTTCAATAGTACTCATAGGTAGCAGACTTGACCAGTGTGAGGATAGACGGTCAGAAACAGAAGGTGAAGCAGATCGTATATGAGGTGATATTTTAAAAATGCCTGTGGAAGCTGGACATCATAGAAGCTGGATCCAACAACAGCTAGAGGGCTAAAAGAAATTTCTGAATTATAGAAATAAATTAAAATTAGAAGTTCACTCAAAATGTGTATAAATTTACCCACTGAAATCATAGCAACAAATTTTCCAAATCCAGGGAAAGAATTCAATATTTAAATTAAAGAGGCATACACATCCCCAAGTAGCCACAACCTGCTAAGAGCCTCTGCATAATACATCACAATCAAAAGTCCAACAAAACAAACAAGAAAATGGACAATTTCAGGATTTCAACTAAAGGAATAAATGCTGAATATTTTTTTTTTATTTTATTTTTTCATGATTTAATATTTTTATTGTTTAAATTTAACAATGGTTATATTACATATTTTAATCATCAGATCAGTTTAGATTAATAGACATAGGTATATAAGATTAATCAAACAATTAAAACAATTGAACATTAACACTTTCAATAAACATTACTTTTTTTTTCTTTTTGCCCTTTTTTTTTTTTTAAAGTTGACACATTGCATATTGTCCTCACAACAGTTCTACAGACACAGTGTGTGGGCATGACCCACCTTCCTATTGATGTAGCTAAGAAAAAAAAATGAAAAAAGAAAAAAAAAGAAGAAAAGGAAATTCTTTCTTTGGACTAAGAGGAAGGAGATGCATGCACAGTCAAATGTTCTGCAATTGCAATGTACCACAAGTGAAGCTTGTAATGTTGGAGGCTATAACAAAACATGCATTTTTCTCTTTCTTCCAGGGTAAAATTCCCTCAGGATTAAGTTTGAGACCATAAACAGTACTTTGTAGAACTGTTGTTAGTGTCGGCCTCCAGGATGAGTCAGGGCCAATGCTTGGCCAGTATGCTTTCTGTGAAAGCCTAAGAGAATGTTGTTCTCTGGGTGACTCTCCTTAGACGCACTATAGTTCATTTATCCCTTTCCTCTGAGGTCCCATAATCTCCTTGACCAGAAGATTTGGGACACCTTTGGGGTATAGGATATTACAGCACAGATTTTCTTATATGCTGAGTCCTTATGGACCTTGAAGGGCTAGGGCCAAAATATTGGCTATCCTCATAGCCCTTCTTTTTCCTCCAATTTTGAGTCTGTTAACTTACATTTTTAACCCTCCAGCAGAAAAGCTTTGTGACACTATTACTCTATAACATAGGTACTTGAGCTTATCATCACTGGCTTTCTGAGTATTAAATATTTTTGACGTAGCTCTGAATTGATATTTTCTGGCCATTATTGATATTCTAATAACGTTTCATACAATGTGATATAAGTAGTTACATAATTTTTACACAGAAATTTGGAAATTCAAGGAAATACAAAATTGTAGCCTGTTAAGACTATAGTATTTGGTCAAGTCTCTTGTTTTCAAGTACTATTCTTGAGAGAGAATGACAGAAACTGAGTTTATACCGGGAGCAGTACACATCAAAAAGACAAGAGTGACATGCATTCCAAGCATAGTTTTAGTGTTACATAGTGCTATGTTCAATGTGATGAACCTTTTCAAGGTTCTTCAGACCAATATGTGATTCATCCTGAATACATAAGTGTATGGTTTTGCTCTTCATATGTTTTCTGCTTTATCTGCTTAAAATTACTTCGTTGTTTAATCCATAACACATTTAGCTGTGTTGTGCACTTCTTTAAAGTTCTTATATTAGGGAGACTATACGATATTTACACATATAGGTCTGGTTTATTTCACTAATGAGTATATGTTCAATATACATCCATTTATATGCAAAATATTCAAACTTATCATTCTTTATGGATGACTAATATTCCATTCTATAAAAACACAACATTTTTTAACCATTCTTCAAATGACGGTCATTTTGGTTGTTTCCAAGATTTAGCTATTACAAATTGGGCTGCTATAAACATAGGTGCACACATATCGCTATGGCATGATGTTTTCAGTTCTTCTGAGAAAATTCCCAGTTGGGAGATAGCTGGATTGAACGGCACTTCCAATTCTAGTTTTGTAAGGATCCTCCACACTGCTTTCCATAATGGTTGCACCAAGCTGCATTCCCACCAGCAGTGGAGAAGGGTTCCTTTTTCCCCACAGCCTCTCCAGCATTTGTTGCTGGTTGATTTCTTTATGATAGCCATTATTTCTGTGGTGAGATGTTATCTAAGTGTTGTTTTGATTTTCACTTCATGAATAGCTAGCGATGTGGAGCATTTCTTCATGTATTTGTAGGCTTGCTGTATTTCTTTCTCTGAGAAGTGTGTGTTCATCTTAGATGCTCATTTCTGGATTGGGTCTTTGCATTTTGGAATCATAATGGGTTTTAGTTCTTTGTAGATACTAGACAGAAGACCCGTGTCTGAATACTTGTTAGTTAAAATCTTTTCGAAATTTGTGAATCATTTTTTTCACTCTGTTAGTGATTTCCTTTGACATACAGAAAATTCTTAGCCAGAGGAGGTCCCATTTGTCGATGCTTTCAAGTGTTAACGATTTTCTCCCACTTTCTCTTCCAGAAGATTTAATGTTTCACTTTTAATATTAAGATCTTTAATCCATTTTGACTTTATTTTCGTGCATGGTGATAGATTAGGGTCAAGTTTTAGTTTTCGGCATGTAGAGAGCCAATTTTTCGAGCATCATTTATTAAAGAGGCTGTCTTTCTTCCAGTACACATGTTTGGCCCCTTTGTCAAAAATAAGGTGGCTGAGTGTTTGTATTTGCTTCTGCATCCTCTAGTCTATTCCATTGATCTTCAGATCTATTCTTTTGCCAACACCATGCTGATTTTATTACTGTAGCTTTGTAGTATAACTTTAGGTCAGGAATTGTAATGCCTCCTGCCGTACCTTTATTGCTGAGAATTGTCTTTGCAATTCTGGGTCTTTTTCGGTTCCAAGTAAATTTTAGGAATGACTTCTCCAGTTCTGTGAGGTATGTTGATGGTATTTGGATAGGAATTGCATTAAATTTGTACAACAATTTAGGGAGTATGGCCATCTTCACAATGCTGGTTCTTCCTATCCAGGAGCAGGGAATATTTTTCCATTTTCTGAGATCTTCTAAGATCTCTTTTTTCAGAGTACTATAGTTTTCATTGAAAAAGTCTTTTACTTCCGTAGTTAGGTTGATTCCTAAGTATTTCATTTTCTTCAGTGCTATCATAAAAAGTACTGTTTCTCTAATTTCTCTCTCAGTGTGTTTGTTATCTGTGTAGAGGAATGCCACTGACTTTTGTGTGTGGACTTTGTAACCTGCTATGTTACTGAATTTGTGTATTAATTCCAGTAGCTTTTTGGTGGAGTTCTTTGGGTCTTCTAAGTAGATTATCATGTCATCTGCAAATAGTGAAAGTTTTACTTCTTATTTACCTATTTTTATTCCTTTTATTTCTCTTTCTTGTCTAATGGCTGTAGCTAATGACTCCAGAACTATACTGAATAGAGGTGGCGATAGGGGGCATCCTTGTCTTGTACTGGATTTGAGAATAAAAGACTTCAGTTTTTCCCCATTTAGAATTATGCTAGCTTTTGGATTGTTGTAGATCGCTTTTATCAGGTTGAGGTAGAGGCCCTCTATTCAAATTTTCTGTAGGACTTTGAACATGAATGAGTGTTGCACTTTGTCAAAGGCCTTTTCGGCATTAATTGAGATGATCATGTGATTTTTGGTCTTGGCTCTGTTGATATAGTGTATTGAACTTATAGATTTGTGTATATTGAACCATCCTTGCATCCCTGGGATGAATCCTACCTGGTCGTGATGTATAATCTTCTTGATGATTTGTTGTATTCTAATGGCTAGGATTTTATTGAGAATTTTTACATCTATAGTCATGAGAGAAATTGGTCTGTAGTTTTCTTTTTTAGTTACATCTCTTTCTGGTTTTGGTATCAGTGTGATACTTGCCTCTAGGAATGATTTTGGAAGGATTGCTTCTTTTTCAATCTCATTGGAGAGTTTGAGGAGTATTGGGGTTATGTCTTCTCTAAATTTCTTGTAGAATTCAGAGGTGAGTCCATCAGGTCCCAGACTTTTCTTTGTCGGTAGGCTTTTTATTACATTTTGTTTTTCATTGGCTGTTATTGTGTTATTGAGAATTCTAATATCTTCTTCAGTCAATTTTGGTAGTTCTTACTTTTCTAGGAATCTGTCCATTTCATCTGTGACTTCAATTCTATGAGAGTAAAGATTCTCAAAGTAGCTATTAATGATCCTCTGTATCTCTGCTGGGTCTGTAGTAATTTCATCCTTTTCTTTCCTTATTGCTTGAATTTGAGTCCTTTCTTTCCTCTTTTTGATGAGGTTAGCTAGGGACTTATCAATCTTATTTAATCTTTGAAAGAACCAGCTTTTGGATTCATTAATTCTTTGTCTTGTTTTCTTTGTCTCAATTGAATTGATTTTTGCTCTAATGTTCATCATTTCCTCCCACCTTTGGGCTTTGGATTTCATTTGTTCTTCTGTTTCTAGTAGGTTTAAGTGTTGTGTAAGATTGTTTATTTGTTCCCGTTCTGTTTTCTTAATGTGTAAGTTCCGAGCTATAAATTTCTCTCTGAGAACTGCTTTCATTGCATCCCACAAATTCCGGTAGGTTGTGTTTGAATTTTCATTAAATTGTAGATACTGTTTTATTTCTTGTTTAATTTCATCTGTAAACCATTGGTTGTTGAGAAGAGTGCTGTTTAGTTTCCATGTAGTCCTGGAATTCCTATGGTTTCTTTCGTCATTTATTTCCAATTTGATTGCACTGTGGTCAGATAATATGTATGGGATAATTTCTGTTTTCTTGCATCTACTTAAGCATGATCTATGGACTAATATGTGATCTATTTTAGAAAATGTCCCATGTGCAGCTGAGAAGAATGTGTATTTTGAAGTGGTTGGGTGGAACACTCTGTTTATGTCCACTAAGTCCAGTTGTTTCAAGTTCTGATTCAGTTCTTCCACTTCTTTCCTGATTTTTTGTTTGCTTGACCTATCTTTTCCAGATAAGGGAGTGTTGCGTTCCCCTGTTAAGATTGTGGTATTGGATGTGAGATTTTTCATGTCCATTAAGGTTTGTTTTATATAGCTTGCTGCTCCCATGTTGGGTCCATACATATTTATGAGTGTTACCTCTTCATCATGAATTTTTCCTCTAACCAGTATGTAGTGGCCTTCTGTATTTCTAATTTCAAGTTTAGACTATCTGCAAATAGCATTGCTACCCATACTTTTTTTTCAGGTGCTGGAGTATGTAGTATTGTTTTCCAACCTCTCACTTTAAGCCTATTAGTTTCTTTATGAGTTAATTGTTTTTCTTGTGTACAGAATATTGTTGGGCTCTGTTTCCTTATCCACTCTGCAAGTCTACTTCTTTTAATTGGAGAATTGAGTGCATTTACATTGATGGCTATAATTGAAATGTATTGACTTATGGTTGACATGAGTCTTATTTGCTACTGTTTACCACTTTTTCCTCCTATGTTTAGTTGGTTACTCTATTTGGTGGGATCCTTCTGTTCTCACTTGTTAACTTTGGGCCATTTTCGTCCCTCTCTAAAATATTTGTTAGAATATTGTGTGGCGTTGGCTTTGATGTCATGAAATTCTTTAGTTCTTCCTTGTTATGGAAATATTTCACTTCCCCCTCATACTTGAAGGAGAGTATTTCCGGGTATAGTAGTCTGGGCTGAAATTTGTTTTCATGGAGGACTTGAAGCACTCTGCTCCATGCTCTTCGTGACTTCATGGTTTGTGAAGAGAAATCTGCTGTTATTCTGATGGGTTTTCCTTTAAATGTGATCTGTTTCTTTTCTCTAGCAGCTTTTAGCATATTATACTTCACATGGATTTCTGGTATCTTGACTATTATATGTCTTGGCGTGTTTTTAGTCGGGTTGATATTATTTGGAGTTCTGTAGGCTTCACTTACCTGAATGTCCAATTGTTTTCTCATATTTGGGAAGTTTTCTGCTATTACTTCTACCCATATTCTTTTTATGTCATTTGTATTGACTCCTTCTTTCTCATTGATTCCTATCAAGCTCACGTTGTTCATCTTTGCATTGTCTTGTAGATGTTGAATTATTTTTTCCTCCATTGTGGTTTTTTTTAAAAGATCCTTTATTACTCTTTCACTGGCTGCAACTGTGTCTTCAAGATCTCAGAATCTATCTTCACTTTCGTTCTTACAGCTCTGTCAACTTGTGATCAAGCTTTTATTTTCCTGTATATATCTTTGAAACTGTTTCATGCAATCTATTTCTTTCCTATATTGCTCTGTCAGAGAGTCC